>CAXKVY010010124.1:0-17500 GCA_964058915.1 Tetropium fuscum
CCCCTGTGTTCTACATTCTGGCAGGCTCAAAATATCCATAAGCTCCGAGGCAAATTATTAGCATCAGCAGAAATTATAAGACCGCTATAAATTTTTCCAATAGTTTATGCGCACAAATGGTAAAGTTAATTAGTTAATATATTATGTAGGCCCATTCAAGTCGGTAATTTGCTTTAAATTGGATATAAAGCTCTGTCCACGGTCAAATAATGTTGAAACGTATTCCAGTGGAAAAGTAATTTACATATCGTTTAACGATAATTCCTCCCGACTGAAGTTACACATTAAACGAAGAGAGATCACTAATTGCACCATTTGAGCCGTCATCGTCGATACAAATTTTATTACATACAATTTTAATACATACCGCGATTCCCGATCTGACAACCACTTTCCCGTTTATTATTCTGTCAAATTATATATTAATTGAAAGTGTAATATCTTTTAATTATTGTACCATAAATTCAAGAATTTTCTGAACTACTGGTCCCCATCTTATTTCCACTTTTTTTGTGATGGTTGGTGATTACAAACTAGAGATTGGCACTTTTCGGAAAAGTATTTTTGACCTTACCAGATAACGGGTCATCTCGTGCGCTTCATATTACCTTAAATTTCAAGCATAAAACTTTCTTTTCGTAGTTTCTATTAATATCTATTTTTATTATTATTAATTATTTTATGTGGATACTAACAACATATAGGCTAAGCATATTAGGAAACATAGAAGAAAGAGGGTTCACCTTCCATAGTCAATTTCAGGAAAATTTCTATAGGCAAAGGGTTCGCCTTCCATAGTCAATTTCAGGAAAATTCCTATAGGCAACATCATCACCTTTGTTTTACAACATTGGGTTGGTTGATGGCCAATGTAAGACGTTTCACCACGGAGAAAGTACACGGTGCCCAATGGTGCCTATAGTTTAGTATGGAGGGCGTTTGGCTCTGCAAAAAGTGGGGTGGGAATTACAGTTACAGGGGCGGAAAGATAATTGACTGATATATGACTGATAAATAATGATAAATGACTTTCTTCGCCGGTGTGTATTACCCCCGGATGTGTCGTGTCGGGTGTTTGAGGATTGCTTCCTGCCTCTCGTCGGGCTTGCTAGAGCCCGGCTGAGTGACAGGTTGGTATGGGAGGATGAGCATTGTAGCTCAGGATGACGGAGCTCGCGAGATGATCAGCTATCAGCTCGCTGGCTCCATCAGGTAAGGTAAGGCTGTTTGTAGTTTGGCAAGGCAGTCGGTCCACCGTCCACTGGATTGGGCTGTTTTAGTGTCTTCTAGATCCGTGTTCTTTGGTCCTGTTCTTTTCTTCGATGTCGTCTGCTTTTTCTCGCATCAGTCGTGCTGAAACATAAGATCGTGATTATCTCATACTTACCCGTTGACCAGGATCTGGGTCTTTGTCCGGTTGTGAAGTCCGGCTTCCTCTGGATCGTAGGCCGTAGCCAGCCGGATCAGTGGGTTCCCTTGGTCCTCTACGATGACGTAGACCGTGGTCCTCGATCATTTCCGTGACCGTCTTGTACTACAGGTCCCTACTGATGACCTTGTTGATCACATACCATACGGCATACGACAGTTACCGAGGATAACGTTCTTAAAATGCGCTCGTGATTAAAACTGATAAATATTCTCAGCTAATTTATATTACGCCGCTACGCCTGCAATTACGATGACCTCTGGCGTAAACCGTTCTTTGTTGCAGCTCTCTAAGGCCCCCTTTACATCACCATTCGGTTACACTCTAAACAGAGGTTGGCGCCAGAAGCAAATTCCATAATGCGGAACCATATATATAAAGTATATAAAGTAGAACTCGTAATTTCAGAGGCTCAGTAAAAGCAGTGCCATGCTCTCAAATTATTTACTAACAACAGCCCATGAATATTCACATCAATTTTAAATTATCCGTAAATAAAATATTAGCATTAATAAAAATTGTGCAAAGAATTCAGATCTCAAAGTATTATTAAGGTTCGTACGAAACGTGATATTTCAGTATCTCATATTATTCAATTCCTGTCCATTTTAAATAAAAGATACTTCGTTGGCGAAGATAAAATCTTAATAATTGTTGATTTAAAATATGCAAATAGCACATGGCTCACTAAGTATTATGTTGGATTTATTTTGAAGTAGGGCGTGAACTACTTTGAAAATTTAGGGTCGCTCAGCTAAACCCCGCGCCCACAAATAGGACGTAAATGGAATTGAGGCCAATTTATGCAGCAGCACATCCTATCTCGTAAATTTTGAGCGCGAAATTTTGTCGAATACGTATAATATTTATGCTCTCTCCCAAAATAAGAGATAAGGAGTTGTGTACTGATAGGCACATGAGTGTACCGGGTGTATGATTGGTGAAATAATACGCATCATTGAAGACTATAATAATTATACCAATGCCGTAATTCATTCACCTGCATTGGTATTCGCTGCCTATACTTCTAATATCAACCGTGGACGGATATTCGTCCTACTTAAATTCGGTTTATATGATTGAGAAATAAGTAACTAGTGAAATCAGCATTTAATATAATACACTTCTCCAAGAAATTAACTCGCCACCAAAAAATAACCACAAATTTGAATTTAATTTTTGTCTAGACCTCTTGTACGATTCCTCTTTATTCACGAATGTGAATGTTCTATTGTTTTTTCAAGGAAATTTGCGACTTGTTTTTTCCATTAAATTTTATAACACCCTGTGGAGTTACATTAGCAAGTTAGAATTTACATCGTACTCCAGCCTTATCTTTTCTTAACATTTTCTTATTCCTTTTTTGATTGAGTTGATTATCTTCATTAGTACCAGAAATACCCAATTTTATAAGATAGCATGTTTTTATTTATTTCATTTTGGAAAAACAGTAGTAAATAGCATGTTATAGAACAGCAAGAGCCATATGGATTGTGGATGTGTGAAGGAAGGTGTTTATTGTAATATTTTATTCTAATATTTTTGTCAATATGGAATGCGAAGTACGAAATCTTAATACTAAGAAATGTGCACAAGTATTAATATTGGTTGAACTAGGTTGGAGTTATCGAAGAATTTGACAGCAATTTAATGTGGCGCATCCAACTGTTTCAAGAGTGATGCACAGATATAGAGAGAGACTGGAAGTCATGTTCGCAGACCGGGATGAGGAAGAAATCGAGTAACAACCCCAATTAATTAATGACCGATATTTGACACTCTCAACTGTGCGACAATGTTTTGTAACAGCGTGAAGTTTGCAGATGCAGCTTCGAGAAGTAAGTAGTTTACAAATTAGTGGAGAAACCATTACTCCGGTCAAGTTAGCTAGAAAAATAGTGCTCAAATAACAAAAAATCGCGCAAGGAATTGGATTTTGGTAGAGACCTTTAGTATAAATAAAATACCAAAAGTCCCCATCGATCCCATGTCTGCTAAAAAGTTTTTCAAAGTCAAAATTTTAGGTTATTTAGATATTTCTCGTAAACGGTAAGTTATACGGAAAAAAAATGATCAAACAAAAATTGTAGATCATAAAGTTGTCTACAAAAACTGTTTTTATACTTTTTTTCAGAGGATCACAATTTCGGAGATATCGGGGTTCTAAAGGTTGAAAGAGTTAGATTTTGTATAATATGCATAATATGCACGCATATGCCACGTAGATGCATCATCGGACGTTTAATATAAGTAAAAGTAATTATAGTGTTACCCATAAGCGATACATTTCAGAGAATATACACTCAAATGAAACTCAGTCGGATGGCGACGCTCATATTACCTGCTTATAATTATGCTTTTTTCGATGGGCCTAAATGAAATACTTTTAGGCAGGGCTGCCAATGTCCGGAGAATTCCCCGAAATGCGGGGAATTTTACCTGTGTCCGGGGGGCAGCCGGGGAATTGTTTAGGTCGGGGAATATCGGGGAATTTAACATAACAATGTCACTAACAGTAGTAATATTCATTTTCAAACCCAGATTTATAAAGCCTGACTGCAATTTTACACGTATTCTGTTAAATTCGCGGTGTATGAGTTAAATAGGTCGAATTCGGATTAAGTAAAATTCCTCCAACGTCTCCTTCTTCACAACACTTATATCGAGTCTTTAAATGCTTCAGAATTCTATTGTATATGTAATTCAATAATTTCTAGGAAAGGTAGTTGTTTTAATAGATTCTACAAGACTTTATGCATTTTAAAGTTTAGCATCTTCTGGGTAACTGCATGCCTAACGCTTTTATATATAATATGTTCAAATAGAACAAATATAAATAGTAGAATAGGTTGTGTTTTCTATGAATATCAGTTCCGTTAAAAACTAATGTCATAAAATGTCACTGAAAATGTTGAGGTATTAATATTTTAAATTCAAGGATAAATGATAAATAAACAAATCGTAAATCACTCTGAAGATCCTCAATGAAGGTGAAAGAACTTATATAATTAATACATATGGTCTATCTATACTAATATTTTGCATATCAGCTTTCCAACATTGAAAATCTAAAGCTCCATCCATTTTGAGATCCGCTTATCTCAACTACTGCCTAAATTTTATTTAACCCGACATAATTAACAAAAAAGGTATTCGACCGTGGCAGGAATACGCGCCCTGTTCAATAAAATTAAGCTATTGCCGTAACAAACAGACACTAATGAAGGTAATAACGTGATACCCTGTTGACACTGAAATCCGATATTATTGATCAGAATCTCTTTAAGCCTCACCAGTATTTCTCGTGCGAAAAAATTTTATGAGTTTAATAAGTACCTACCTAGTAATGTCAATTCCAGTAGTTATTTTTTGTTTCCACTAAATACACGAATAAATCATGAAGAGGGAGGTAGGCCCTGGCTTTGGATAAAAATAGCAGGCTCCGTAAAAGGTTTTTAATAATTAATTTTTTTACTATCAACTTGAGAAATTACCATTATTTAATACATTGCCTAATGAGAATTAATGTTTTTCTGCCTAGGGAGATAATGAAAAAAATTACACCAAGATGATTATAAATTTTAATTGCTGTAATTATTGGTCCATTACCTACTTGCGTCTATAAGGAGGATTGTAAATATCGTTGTCAACAACGTGTGAATTATGACTGCAATGGCATCGATTTCCGAAATAGTTTTGCCGGATGCTTATGGTATTAAAATTCGGGTGTTCTACGACTAGCCGTTGATAGGTTGTTTATTTTCCAGTTATTGTCTTCGACTTATAAATCCCGACATACCTTACCCTATATATATATATATATATATATATATATATATATATATATATATATATATATATATATATATATATATATATATATATATATATATATATATATATATATATATATATATATATATATATATATGTGTGTGTGTGTGTGTGTGTGGTATAAGAATATGAAAATTTAATATCTAAAAAAATCTTTGATTTCTTACGATTTTCTCGAAACTATACATATCTGCTAGCTCAATAAATATGTGTATAAATGGTAGGTAAACACAACACCAGATGTGCTGTTTTACGATAAGGTTATGAAAAGCAAACAAATCACAATATTTGCAGTATATTGTTCATAGACAGGCTAAAATATGCTGCTGGGATTTTCTAGATTTAAAAATCTGATATTTACCTTTTCAAACGAGCTGGAAATTTCAATTGTTTACTTTGTGGATTTGCCGTGAAAAGAGCATTATAGATATAATTTTCATACAGTACCGAGGATTGTGATTTCTAGGATAATTATTGCATTGCGCGCGGCGTTATGTTCGGTTGTATTATTGTAAATGATGTCCCGCCATTCTAATTTATAATATGTTACTTATGACGTATTGAATATTTATATAGTAGCATCAATTTGTATAGTTCCACATATGTTTCAATCATTTTCCAATTAAATCCATTATTTATCATTGACGCGATTTGATCAGCTGGTGTAGAGCACCCTTAAATAAAATATTCCCTGCCATTGGAAGAAAGAAGCTTGTTACAAAGCTTCTTTCGGTAATGTGTCAAGAGTAACACAATCGCCAGGAAGAATCGCCTTTTAAGGTTTGGAGTGTATTCGTAAATATTGTAGAAGTGTAGTACTAATTTTAAATAGTGTAGTGAATATTTTAATTAATCGTTAATGACGATTTTACATTCCAGTAGAGTGTATATTATAAACTTGATAACATTGCAGTTGATATTATAATCTCATATCGAATTACTCTTCTATGTAATACTATAGAAGTATAGGTATATCCATGGCGTTCTTCAAATGAGTATTCAAAATTTTAAAGCAGGGAGACTAAATATGAAATATTTCAAAAACCTAAATAGAGTTTTTCTTTAAAGTGTATCCTATAAAGGAGCTATAGCCCCATAAAGCGCGGTTAGTCGCGAAAAGGATTGTTATTATAAAAAACTTCAAAACCATTTGATATATGAGCTTATGATATTTTGGTTAGTTGACAAACTTTTTATGTATGACAATATGTAATAGAAAGCATCTCAAAATTAATCCAGATGTTGGAGAACTGAATGGAGGTGCTTTCTAATTTCTTAGTATTCTTTTCTAATTTCTGGCACGAAAATACGAAAAACTTAAGTTTGGCAACCGACCAAAAATGTCATCAAATCATTTTGTTACTTGATAAAAACTATTTTAGGGGTCACCTCTTCAGGAGGCTGTAGATCCTTTAGGAGGGTCCTTTAGAAAGAAAATTGGTACCTGTGTTTTCGTTATATTTCGACTTACTTTATCGGCTCTAAAATTTTGAATGCTTATTTTAGAAACACATTGTATATAGCAGCGGAAAATTATAAAACATTATTAAGTGTCCGAAAAATGTCGGTAATCGTTAAAATGTGTAAGCGCTGTAAAAATCATGTCGATAATGACTATATTTTGAGAAATTTAAATTAGCTACGGCAAAAAAATCGCATGAGAGGTACGAACATTGATTACCCAAGCCAGTTGGGTAGAGAGATAGAGAGAGGGGCCTGGTCATAATCTACCTCTCTAAAACATCAATTTGTCAAATTTAGTTGCAAACACGAAAGTAGAAGTGCCAATTGTATGAGTAAAATACTATATTGTTCTGTATAAGAAAGCAAAAATAGCAGTCGTTTAATAATTTGAGAAACATTGAAACAAGGCCTGCAAATTAATGGAATTCCCAGTAAATTAATTTATATAGAGTATAAAGACGTCACAATTGAGAAGGAACAATGCGAATAATCCAACTCCCAGAACTCAATTAAACTTGAAATGCAATTAATAATATTTTGTGTTTTATTTCGGAGGAGTTAATTAATACGTTATTTTGTTTCAGTGCAAAATTCATACCAGCAATATGAGTTTCTTCAACTCGCTATCGGAATATGTTAGTAACAGTGTGGCAGGATTATCTTTAAGTCCGAAAAGGTAAGTCAATGTCTTCCTCTTATTAATAACTAGCTATAGTATTTTTGTATATAAACTGAAATAACTTCTTATATATAATACAACAAGTGCTCTGGGTTTTGGCGACAATATTTGTCATTCACAATACGAGTTATTGCTGTGACGAAAATAATTACGAAGGCGAAGCCCGAGTAATTATTTCCAAAAACAGCAGTAACGAGTAATGAGAGAATGAAAATTATTGAAGCAAAACTGAGAGTACGAGTTGTATTCGGAGGACAATTCAATGAAACAAGAATGTTCATTTTGAAAGAAAATCAAATAGTATATAATTAAATGCCAGTGTGCTGATAATTTGTTTCTCGTTTATCTGACATAATTTAATTTCTTGTACTGCGCTTCGTGTAATTTCCACAATAAACCGGTTTGGTAACAACGATTTAAGTACCTACAATTTGCGAACAAGTAATAAATTCAAGTAATACAAAAAGATGCCATAAGGCAAATTGGGACCAGTTTGATTGTTCTTGTTATATATTGTTTATATATTGTTTGTTTGATAAAATTCATAGTTTTTTGACGCTTATCTGACATAAATATGTCACTGGAACACTTTGTTTCTACTCTCATTTGATGTAAATATTGTTAGTGTAATATGCTAGTGCATAGGCTGAATTACATTGGTGAAAAACGATGAGTTGAATTGTCACTGTAATCTATTGCATAGTCTAAATTATATTGGGGAAAGACGTTGAGTTCAATTGTCACTGTAATATGTTATTGAATAGGATAAATTATATTGATAAAAAACGTTGAATTGAATTGGCAACAAAATCAACGTAAATATTAAAATATAACAATACATATAGTAAGTCAGTCAGAATGAATGCCAATATGATAATAAAGCATATATTGAATATAGACGTAGCGTACATTGACGTAGGCAATCAATGACATCAATGAAGGGCTCGAGATTTGTTAATGCCCACAGTTCAATGTATATTTTGTTTATTCACGATGATTGAAAAGTGTCCGCTATTTCTTCAAAAAGTGAAGGGTAATGATATTCATTACACAATGGTTTTTTGGACCAATCAGAACAGTTATTATTCACCGTTGCTAAGCGAGTGCTTTTATTTGTGTTGCAGCCACCAACTATACACCTAAATAAATTATCAGTTGCCTATGTGGAAGTTATCATTTGTCACTAACTTGTCAATTCAATTACGTCAAAGGTCAAACCCGTTTTCTACCGGTATTTGATTCTCTAATCAAAAATTCAGAAAATCAGTGAAAATGTGTCGATTCAGACGATAAATAAACTAATAATTACATCTTTTAATAAACTATGTCACTAATTTTAACCTTACAAGAAATAATTCTAATCAATAAATTCAACTTAAAAGTTTATCCGTGACTAGTAGATCAAGTCGTATAATTAAAACACTCGCCTACAACTCGTGTTAAAAGATCTTCTGACAGATAATAGCTGTAATTATTCACTCATTAAGTCATATGCTATTACGCTATATAAAAAAGATCAGGGTACTGAACAACTGAATTAATTTATAAATATAATAAATATTTTGTATCCCGAATTAAATCCACATTAGAAACAGAAAAAAAATATTAAGACTTTCCTTTGCAATTTTTTTAATGTAATTGTCTTCTTGTTTAGTATGACAAACAATAGTAAAAAAACATTATTCACAATGTATCATAATCCAACATTTTAAGTTTTAAACTATTTACGATATAATAAAGTAGGTACTAAAAAGTTTCGCAGAAAATGTCCAAATATAAAATCAAAAGAATTCTTCCCCATTGTGGAATTCAGAATTTGTTATTAAATCGTGTTCGCTGACATAAATTCATCTCAAACATTCCTCTCTCTAAACGACTAAAAATATGCAATTTATTAAAAGTTGACATGGCATACTTATATTAAAGAGTAATATTTGTCTCTTATGGGGAATGTGAATTGGCGTCTAATGATAATATTCTGAAGTACTCGTAATATCAGCAATGAAAACTTCGTTACTTAGGTGCTAATATCGATCCAGGTTACCTAAAAAAGGAACTAATAAGTGTATAAGAACTAGAAAATTGATTTTCTATTTATTTCCAAAGATCGAAAAAATAGTACAATTCGTGAAATAACACTTATCTAATTTATGAATTTACAGGGTGGACAAATGGTTATACAGTTTGTTAAGTAACAAAAACAAATACGGTAATTATTATTAACAATATAACATTAAGTCATAATGCATAATAAATTAACAGAATGATAATACATAGGTATAATATAATTTTATAAAATTTTCAAAATGGCCACCGCCTACTTCAATACATTTTGTGATGTTAGCACCGAAATGTTTAACAGCCATTTTCTCTAAAGCGGGCACTGGAGAGACGTGAGATAGAAAATTGCCTGAAAATGAGGCCTCTAGATAGAAAATTGGATAAATCTATATACAAATAAAATGAGAAAACCGCAAAAAAACTTTAATTTCCAGAAGATAAGACATAATAAACCACAATGTTGTTTATGGATTTGGTTAATAACTACTTAACTTTCTGCTTAATCTGGTTAATAACTCCTTTCTTTAATATTTCTAAACAATTGTAAAATTAACGAAACAATTATGGATTTATCCTTTTATGAATTATACACGGTAAAAAATGGAAAAAATATAAATTTTATTTTTTTACTTAAAACCTTTACCATTTCTTAAATTTAAAATGATAAAATCACATTAGCTATCTCAAAACTGTTTATTTTTATGGTTAAATCTTCAATTTATGGCCTGTAATTTTCTCGAAGAGATATAAGCTTAAAGTTAGCGTTAAATGCAAAGAATTTAAAAAATTGCTTCTCTGTACCTATATAACCTCCTTACCTCCGTACTTATATTACCTCCCTAATCCGTTTTAATTGCAAAAATTATAAAATTTTCTAACTTAGAAAACATGTTGACTATCTCTCAAATACCCTGAAATAGCGTATTATCCGTGAAAAATAAAATAATTCGTTAATAATAAAAAGAAAAATATAAAAAAAAGTTGTAAAAAGCTATAAGCTATTGGGAAATTTAATTTCCTATGAAGAAGTACTTTGATTTTTTTTATTTCCACTTCGTTTTCGTTATATTAAAAAAATTAAAAAACCTCCCCATTCACCCCGTTCTCAATGCACCACTCAATTTAATAGCACTGTAATTTTATTATATTTAGGTGACTAGTAAACAGATGGATAAAATCCATTTAACGTAAAATTGTTCCTTACTTACCTTTTCTGTGCTTTTTTGCACATTTTAAATAACCTAATGGTAAAAGAAAAATTTTGAAACAATTAGAAAATGTTGGATTACCTATATAACAGAATTCATAATTATATAGAGAGCAATGAAATCGAAAATGCTAGCTTGTGTGGCAATAAAACTTTTTTGATTCTATATCAAAAGAAATAATTAATTTATATAAATATACCGAAATATATTGTATGACTTCGGGTTTAGTATAGTTACATGTAATTTCAGAGAATACTTATTACGTTTTCCTGTTGGGGTATTAGACATTCTTTTAGTCCTTTGTCAAGCTACCCGACCCTCTCTTATTACTTAATAAGCAGAAAATGGCTACATTTCATGTGAATTACGGAAGGTACTTATTAAAGCACTTAACAAGTCAGCGCAATTCGGAGCAATTACCGGATTTCCTTATCTCAGCTTAATTTAAATCCATATACCTAAATTCAGGCACCTTACAAATTTAATAAGATATTATCTTCCAAATCCTTAGAACCTATGAGAAACAAGAATAAGAGAACAAAAGGTATGTCTTCCACTCTCTACAGTATATGTGTCAATAACATATAAATCACCAAAATAAGAATTTTTGGAAAAGGCAGGCAAGGCTTATTTCCATTCAAGCATCCAGTAATTTTGGTGAATGGTTTAATTAATAATCTTAATTTGAATTAAGAGTTAATAATTAAACAGTCTGACGATTCCGAACTATTTCAGACATCAGATTCATGCGCAGTATGAAGTTGATTGGTTCCGTTGGTTCACGGTGCCGAGAAATGTAAGTTCGGGATTATAAATTCTGTGTTCCAGAAGCATAAAGCATAAATATTAATTTCTTTATTAATAGAAATAAATAAATAACTAAAGTTTAAATAACAAAAAATGTATTTTACACTGAACATATAATCACAAATTAAGTAGGAAGTAGGCAAGTAACTTTAAAAACAATAATATCTGCGAGCATGGTGGCTTTCAAAATTTTTTTTCTATATGTTGACCCTTTAGTTTTGTAAGGCTTTATTTTTCAATGACAGATGGTTGCGTAGTTTTTTCTTCCACGCTTGGTACATTATCTTTGTCAGTAATGTCAGTCATTGGCACAACTACCACTGCCGAAAGAAGGAGAGCTGGATACATATATTTTTTTGAGACTAAGATGTCATCTAATATCGCAGGGTACTCAAAATCTTTTCTTCCTCGATCCGTTTTATTATTATTTTCAATATATTTGTTATAGATTCTTTCCAAATGCTTCCAGCGATTTTCGCAATTTTCTCGAGATATTATTTTTTTTTGGTTCACGATGCATATCAGCCGCTATTTACTCGAATTTTTTTTTAAATTTTTAATTTTTAAGGAACCGCCCTATGTCTGTAATGCTTATATAAATCTGAAACCATTAAGGTATTACCATGGCTCCATTTGAACGGCTTAACATCTTCAACTACCTCCATTGTGCTGCTAGTACTGGTACTACGAATTAAAGCTAAAAATAGGTACATTCTTTAGGTTTATCAGCAAATTACAACTTATTAAACAACGTACCTTCTTCAGCCATGACTATTCCTGGTATAAATATAACGTGAAACTAAAATTTTATTTTAAAAACTCAGTTTGTATAATATTCCATCCACGTCCCTTGATTCAAATGGCTTATCCATGATTCAAATAAAAACACCACAAATGAGAGGAAACTACTAAAAACGTAAACTCTATGGAATGACACAGAACACCAAGAGAACTGAACAGAGAATATGCACATAAAATGTTCGTGGACTATGAAAAATCTAGGGTTGATTCAGAATATGGCATGCGCATTTGAAATGTTCGGGATAAATTCCGTATTAATTCCAGATGTGTTCAGGATTTCAGGACCGGGAACATAGCTATATGTCTTGAATGTAGTTTACTAGTAGTTTATAGTTTACGACGACGCTAAGTATCTGATTGCTAAGTATCTGAAATAATCTTCAGGGGACTACTGACAAATTTAGTAGCTGTTCCAATATTTATATGCACCATGAACTTCTTCTACAAAGAAGAAGTTCCTCTGACGTGTCCATTTGTCACATTACTGTACTTTTTAACATCGATCGCCTGGACTATAAGTAAAATTTGTCTTCACGATTCCAACGAAATCATCTATAACCACTTTATTATCCTTTTGATTTATTACTTTAAGTTCAGGTAAATTTGAAATACATATTAGGTTCACGCAAATTCACCTTCACAAAATTGCTGTCCGCTCTTAAAATATAATAATAAAAAATAAAGGCGAACTTGAAGATATTGACCAAAATCCCATTCGGCACTTTTTATGCCTCTATAAATATGTGCGGACCAAATTCATATCAAGCGTTATATCTCTTTATGTGATACTAACGAGCTTTAAGATTCATATGAAAAGCATTACTGACCAAAACATAAACTGATAATTGAATTACTCCTTAGGGAGCCAAATACCACATTCATACCCTATGGCTAGACTTCTCAGTTGTTTCAGGCATCATTCGGAATATTATAGCATGGTAAAGTAATAGAAAGTTAAAATTAAACGACATTGTAGTTAGAAATAACTTTGCTAACTGTGTCGTTAGCGAAGTCATTTCTCACAGATTTTAAATATTGAGTTCACCATTAAGAGAGAAATGGGTCTCATCTATCTAACAAATACGGGATAGCCATTGGATTTCCAATTTCCATCTGAGCCAATATTTATAAAGAAAAATCATTCCCAACCCAAAATCTCTCAGTAGTATAGGAATGAGAATTCCAGAATACTCCCCACCGCTCCCGTCATATGAGTGAGTGGTGGGGGTAATGGGTGATGTGGCGACGGCGGGGGTGCGTTCTAGAACTATCATTCCTTTACTACTTCTGTCTTTTTCAATTCGAACAGCAGCAAAATAGTTTAAGGTATGCATATAATATTATAACTATATTATTTAATATTATAACTAATATTATAACTAGCTGGAAGAAAGACGATTTCTAAAATTATTGAACAGATTTAAATAGTTCGCTTCACATATGTAGCCATTTATTGTGATGTTATATATGTATCCGTATTTATTTAGATATGTATTGATATTTAGTATCTTTCTTTTTTGAGTGTCATTAGTTTAACGATTTTTGTTGAGAGTCGTGAACGTGAACTCTTAAATCGAATCCCTTCAGTCATGTAATGTTTATTTCTATGATTTTGTTGTCACTCTTATAAATCATTCGCTTGTCGGTATTATTAGCTATTTTTAGTGTATATTTTAAGTTAAATATATAATTTCCATTTGATAAAAAATCATTTAGATAATATTTACTTTATTCTAAAAATCAAGTCATTTGTTATTAGGTACTTGCAATTTGTATTTGCTAATTTAAGATACAGTAATAATAACCCAATGTCTCTCCTTGCAGACTAACCTCTTAACCCGCTTAAAACGTCACCCACTGACAGCATTAATTTGGGTAATTCGTGCCGCTACTATACCTTCAACTCCGAAACTACTTAGACACGTTCTATTGACAGCAAGTGAATTGTAGTTTATCTGCTATCTAAACTAAAACCTCCTAATATTTATGGTCACCCCGGATGCCTAATAACGATACATTTGCCATGCCATTTTAAGTAAAATATACGGCACATATATGCAAAGAAATATGTGGTATATTTTTCACGTAATGACGTATGTTTGTTTTGTCATTGATATTTAGTGATGAAAATGAAACTAAATATATTTACTACGTTTTTAATAGAGCAGTTTCAAATATACAGGTAAATCCAATACCCCGTCTGAGCCTCACTATGCATTATACTGAGAGCCGAAAGGGCTGATATATATATATATATATATATATATATATATATATATATATATATATATATATATATATATATATATATATATATATATATATATATATATATATATATATATATATATATATATATATATATATATATATATATAATAAAAATAATCAAATTCATATAACTCAAGACTCCATAAATTGATTATTGATCAATTTGTAATTGTGCTTCTCTCATATCCTCCCACATTTATGTATACTTGTAATTTCTACATTTGAACTGGAACAGGAAAAGGTACTACTACACCTACTCCATTAAATTCCGTTCGAAACAATTAAATTACTATGCTCCATAGAAACATACAGAAGGTTCCACTTATACAATACTATATTCCTAAAAGCTAAATTTAATTGGACGTTTGCTCCTTTGCCGATTACTTCTATTAAATGGAAAGGAAAGGAAGTTTCGCTTAATATGACTCGATTCGAGGCCATTTACTTGCTCTTGATTCCGCGAACATCATTAGCCGCAATTATCTGCAAGCTACGCCTTTTCTTTGACGGGAAACATATAGGCAACTAATATTTATTGGAAAGGTAGATCGCAGAAAAGTGTGGATATTACTGCATGCGCTATTTATGAGTATGTAGCTCGATAACAGTCCTACAGCATATACTGTACTTTCTACCTATGGCAACTTCTACCGCACGTGCAAGCGCCTATGTGCAAGTGAGTGGCACAAATTGAGTGGCATTGATCTAAAATAAATGATACCCAATGAATCAGAAGTGAGTTTAATTTTTCTAATATCAATTTAAAAACAACAGCGCGGCTTAAAATGCCTTTAAATAAAATCAGGAGTACATGGTAATTATAAAGTACAAGTTGATGAATGTTATGAATCAACTTTGTACCTTTTCTGTTAGCAAAGCATGGTTTACGACATTTATAATTTGCTTATAATAATTCTACTTTGTTTTACACCGGTTTCTTTTTATACACACATGACTCTATCCCTTTCTTGTGTATATTTTGTTTCCTAAACGCCCCCCTGATTTGATCGACATGGAGCGATACCTCAAGTGGTCTCCAAAAAGCAATTAATAGTTAATAAATATTATTTTAAGTCATTATAACACAAATAACACTTACATTTCTATTATTAGGAGAAAACCACCGCGCAAGTAAAACAAACGTACAGCCCTGCCCAGTTCCACGAAAACAATCTCGTAAAGCTAGCACTTTTTCGTTTCACAACTGGTCATTCAGAACATCAGCCTGTATATCGCTAGACGCAATTGTATATGCGCTAGACTGCATCTCATATACGAAGGAATAAGTTACATCGATAGCCTAGCAATGGATATCCCTGGTACAGACGCTGAATTTATATATTTTAAATTGAGATTGAAAAACTATACGTATTAACAGGGGACCGCCTAGCCGCAAGACTTGGCCGATATTTCCATCTTCCGAGTTAAGCAAGGCGGGCGATGGCGGGCGCTTGGATGGGTGACCTATGCAGGCTTGGGCGGACTGTGGCAGTCTACCTGAGAAATGGGAGTGCTCAACATCTGCTGCAGGCGTGCGGTCCCCGATAAATGTTAAAATGAGAACAGAGTAATAAATCTTAGTAACTCAGAGCATACAGTTTTAAGAAAAATACTCAAGTAAAAAGGAGGTGCCTAATATAAAGTGCTGTAGTGGAAGTGAAACCACTACACTCCGACCCATTATTATTATTATTATTATTATTATTATTTGGTGCTGGTAAGTCCCCCCTGGCCTCCGACTAGCCCAGAGAGTCCCTCCAGCCTCGTTACTAAACGACCGCTCCCCACGTCCGCGGGGTAAGCGGTCATTGAGGTCGCAATTCATGTGTCCTGAGTAGACGCAACGAGCCAAGTATGACGGCCTTCTGCATCTTCCTAGCGATGACTTCTGCCGATTGACGGCATGCTGGGATGGTTCTTAATTCTGAGAGCAATGATTGTCGCATACCTCCGAGAGAGCCAATAATAAGAACCACAATTTTAACAGAATAACCCGGGTACAGCCTGCGGAGTTCAGAGAGTAAATCTCGATATTTTGTCCGTTTCTCCTCCTCTTTCAAGACAATGTTCTTTTCGGCCGGAGCCGAAAACTCAATAACGAACATCGTCTTGAGTTGGTGGTCGAGGAGGACTATGTCAGGCTTATTGGCTTGTATCCGCCTGACGGTGGGGAATGAATAGTTCCAGTATAACCGGGACCTCTCATTCCCCACAACGGACTCAATATCCCCCGGAGCATAGGGCAACACCGGTGTCTGATCTATACCGTACGAGTGCCGTAGGTGGTAATACAGCACTCGTAATGCCGCGTTATGTCGATGGATATAGGCAGAGACCGCATATGCTGGACAAGCTGACAGCAAATGCATAATGGTCTCTGGGGCCCGACGACATGCTCTGCAGCTGACGTCAGGCACTTCTATACCCATCACGCGGCTTCGGTAGACCAGGGTATTTAATACACCATCTTGGCAAGCTAATATAAAACCTTCGGTCTCTGACTTCAGCCCAGCTGAACTCAAAAAGCTAAAGGTCAGCTTTTGGGATAAGCCTAAGTCTTCTATATTTCTATAGTAGACTCCGTGCAATGGCTTATCCCTGTGCTGTATTATTAATATTATTATTATTATTATTATTTATATTTGTATTCACCTATGTTGACTTTTTGGTGTTGTATATTTCGTATAGTACGCTAATTTTTATTTAGTTTACTTGAGATGGTTGTATGGAAGAGCAACAATGTTGAATATCGCCATCTCTCTTATATATATATATATATATATATATATATATATATATATATATATATATATATATATATATATATATATATATATATATATATATATATATATATATGTATATATATATATATATATATATATATATATATATATATATATATATATATATATATATATATATATATATATATATATATATATA
>CAXKVY010010124.1:22500-25521 GCA_964058915.1 Tetropium fuscum
ATCATGACCAAATTTCAATAATTAATTAGAATTTTGCTAAACTTTTCTCAGAGAGAAACTACAACGTGGCTACCTGTTTTCAGTGCATTTTACGAACTCTCCTGCATTATTATCTGTTGTTGAGGAAGTGCCTTGACAGAAACAAAACACACTTCCTAAGTTACAAGTATTTCCTTAAACATTGTAGTCAACTGTCAAACAATTACCTGTTATTAATGCTTTTTTATATTCTCACCATGGATTGTATTATAAAACAATGTACTTGTACAATGTATAAAACAAGGTGTTAATTTTGCAATCTTTGAATAGTTAAATACACTTTATTTTAACTACGGACGTATATTACCATTTTGTTTTGGTCAGTCTACGTTCCACTAGTGTGTGCTTCTTCGAGATTAAAATCCTGGACTCGGAGATATTTAATGGACCCGCTTTCGGAGATGTTTAATACATATTTATTGATAATTAGAACTAGCTTGATATTTAAGTTTTTATATTTGATAAATCATAATATCATATGTCTAAACTATTATTTTCATTAGATTTTTCTGGCGATTTTTAATTTAGTTATTAATAAAATACGGCTTCGCCAATCAGCCGATTAGACAACGCGGTGTCTGCAGCTTCTTTGTCTGTTGCATACGATCTAGTTTGTTTAATTTGTAGGTAGATACATTATGACTCAATGCGCTTTGCGGATTATATTAGAGCTATTTTCTTACTTTGTTATGTTGTTGCTATGTTATATAGCAATATTATTATAATATTATTACAATATTATTATAATATTATTATATATTATTATAATCTGAATCATATTTATTTTCACAGATTCTCTCTTAGCAGATCGGACACAGCCGAATCAGCTACAGCTGCTCCTACAGGTTCCAGGAGTAATTCTGGAGATAGTAACACACCCGGTTTCCCCAAAGTCGTACCAGCCCCAGGAGCTAGTGCACTCGTGCAACGTAGAAGAAGCACCTTAGAGTGCCTTGTACCCGCTCCACCGGTTCGTCGACCGGGCTCCTTCAGACAAAGGTCGCCAAAAGCGACCCCCGAGCGACCACCGACTTTTTGTTACCGAAGACTCAGTTGGCCTGAAATAGATCACCAGGTTTGTTCTGGGTAAGCTTTATTTGGCATTCTGATTTTAAATGACATATAATATTGTATATAGTTCTTTAATTTATTTTATTATTTTATATAACCTTCTTTATATTATGGTCCTGGCGGAGCATGTCGCTATTCCACCATTCATTCTACAGTGAGTAGAACGCCAAAATTTAGGTGAACTGTGTTATAACAACTCGTCAACAAAATGGAGGCCGTGCAAATGGTCAGCGGCCGTCAGCAAATGGCGGCCGTGATTTCTTTAGGTCCAAATATATCTTAAGAACCAATCAACGAGGATATAAAATGTGATCATGTATTAATTATTTTTGAACTTCTAGATTACGAAATCTACATTTAGTGGTGCTAAAAAGGTTACTCAGATGTTCAAATCTGGGGACCTTGAACAAATTAATATGTTAAAAATGTATTTATACAGGCCAATTAAAGTTTTTATATCTCGATACAAAATAGACAGAATATTGTCCGATAGCGGTAATTCCGTTTTAGGACTTCCTCCGTATCGGCCCGATTTAAATCGCATCGAATTAGTGAGGGCATCATTGCAAAAATACGTGTACCTCCTTCTTTTGGTATTGCAGAAAACCTTGACATTATATGTTATTGACATTTATGGACCGGGAGATGATAACAATTCATTTTCTCTGATTTCACCAGGTCCCTGAAGGAGTCAAAGTGTACCTCATGAGAACAAAGAAAAATAGGTACTAGTTCGCTGGATGCTTTCCGGTCACATGTTAAATTGCATTTTCAACTTCTTTTTACATTTGCATAAAACTTTTGTGTTTTCCTCTATTATAATAATTACCTCAAGATTATATGGGTTTTACGATACAAACTTTCATTCTTTTCAACGACATGCAGCTGAAAACGCGGAAAATATTTTTTTATTATTTATATTTTATTATATTTATTTATTTAAGTTCGCGTCACCGTTAGAACCCTTTGGAACGCTGCCAATCACATGTCACTTATTATAGGACTTTCAATTTATTTTAACTTTCTATTGATAAATGAATATATTTTAATCAGAGAAAACCAAAAGAAACAAAACATCAAAAACCAAAAAAATTACCGGAAAGTGTCCATCGAGTTAGTACCCTCTTTTATTTGTTGTCATAAGGTACACTTTCAATTTTTTACTGGTGCGATAATTTTGATGTGCTTATATTTCGTTGCTAAATATTTCATATATTTAATATATTTCTAATATCTAGTTCAAATGGAAATATTTATAATTAGTAGTGCTTTTTGAAGTAGGCAGTATATAGTTAAGACACTTTCAGTAGATTAAGGTCACTTAATAAATTAACTTATTAGCTCTTAGCCGAATTAACTAGGGTCAATTTGATGCTAATTATGGAGTGGATGAAATAGATTCCCTTTGCTCGAATTAAGTTGTTGGTGTCGCTAGTCGACTATAAACACCCGATTTTAATCTTTAGTCGACCATAAACAGTCGAGGTTTGGACAGTTTCAAGAAGAAACCCCTCATACAACCCCCGTTCATTTTGTCGTGGAAGTGAAAGCTGATTGGAGCTTATCCGTCTTTGAAGGAACTGATGAGATATATAGGTGAACTGTGTAAGGGAAAGGGCCCATTGAATGTACAATATATCTAAATACCAAGTATCAGATAACTTAACGATCAGACGGTCTTAACTTACGTTATGCGTTACGTAGGTAGGTATAACATTACCTATATAGGCTACTCCGTGGTGCATTTTCCTTGTGTAGGTATTTTTGCCGGGTGGTCTGATTTAAAACTTAATCTTATCAATACTTTGTATCCTTGGGGTGTATGTTTAATGAATGAATGACTGCCATATAGCCATAGGGCTAGGACGATTTTAAGAGATTTGTTTTGTAAACTTTGGATTGTGGTAGGAC
>CAXKVY010010125.1:0-17953 GCA_964058915.1 Tetropium fuscum
ATCATTTATTTTAGATCAATGCCACTCAATTTGTGCCACTCACTTGCACATAGGCGCTTGCACGTGCGGTAGAAGTTGCCATAGGTAGAAAGTACAGTATATGCTGTAGGACTGTTATCGAGCTACATACTCATAAATAGCGCATGCAGTAATATCCACACTTTTCTGCGATCTACCTTTCCAATAAATATTAGTTGCCTATATGTTTCCCGTCAAAGAAAAGGCGTAGCTTGCAGATAATTGCGGCTAATGATGTTCGCGGAATCAAGAGCAAGTAAATGGCCTCGAATCGAGTCATATTAAGCGAAACTTCCTTTCCTTTCCATTTAATAGAAGTAATCGGCAAAGGAGCAAACGTCCAATTAAATTTAGCTTTTAGGAATATAGTATTGTATAAGTGGAACCTTCTGTATGTTTCTATGGAGCATAGTAATTTAATTGTTTCGAACGGAATTTAATGGAGTAGGTGTAGTAGTACCTTTTCCTGTTCCAGTTCAAATGTAGAAATTACAAGTATACATAAATGTGGGAGGATATGAGAGAAGCACAATTACAAATTGATCAATAATCAATTTATGGAGTCTTGAGTTATATGAATTTGATTATTTTTATTATATATATATATATATATATATATATATATATATATATATATATATATATATATATATATATATATATATATATATATATATATATATATATATATATATATATATATATATATATATATATATATATATATATATCAGCCCTTTCGGCTCTCAGTATAATGCATAGTGAGGCTCAGACGGGGTATTGGATTTACCTGTATATTTGAAACTGCTCTATTAAAAACGTAGTAAATATATTTAGTTTCATTTTCATCACTAAATATCAATGACAAAACAAACATACGTCATTACGTGAAAAATATACCACATATTTCTTTGCATATATGTGCCGTATATTTTACTTAAAATGGCATGGCAAATGTATCGTTATTAGGCATCCGGGGTGACCATAAATATTAGGAGGTTTTAGTTTAGATAGCAGATAAACTACAATTCACTTGCTGTCAATAGAACGTGTCTAAGTAGTTTCGGAGTTGAAGGTATAGTAGCGGCACGAATTACCCAAATTAATGCTGTCAGTGGGTGACGTTTTAAGCGGGTTAAGAGGTTAGTCTGCAAGGAGAGACATTGGGTTATTATTACTGTATCTTAAATTAGCAAATACAAATTGCAAGTACCTAATAACAAATGACTTGATTTTTAGAATAAAGTAAATATTATCTAAATGATTTTTTATCAAATGGAAATTATATATTTAACTTAAAATATACACTAAAAATAGCTAATAATACCGACAAGCGAATGATTTATAAGAGTGACAACAAAATCATAGAAATAAACATTACATGACTGAAGGGATTCGATTTAAGAGTTCACGTTCACGACTCTCAACAAAAATCGTTAAACTAATGACACTCAAAAAAGAAAGATACTAAATATCAATACATATCTAAATAAATACGGATACATATATAACATCACAATAAATGGCTACATATGTGAAGCGAACTATTTAAATCTGTTCAATAATTTTAGAAATCGTCTTTCTTCCAGCTAGTTATAATATTAGTTATAATATTAAATAATATAGTTATAATATTATATGCATACCTTAAACTATTTTGCTGCTGTTCGAATTGAAAAAGACAGAAGTAGTAAAGGAATGATAGTTCTAGAACGCACCCCCGCCGTCGCCACATCACCCATTACCCCCACCACTCACTCATATGACGGGAGCGGTGGGGAGTATTCTGGAATTCTCATTCCTATACTACTGAGAGATTTTGGGTTGGGAATGATTTTTCTTTATAAATATTGGCTCAGATGGAAATTGGAAATCCAATGGCTATCCCGTATTTGTTAGATAGATGAGACCCATTTCTCTCTTAATGGTGAACTCAATATTTAAAATCTGTGAGAAATGACTTCGCTAACGACACAGTTAGCAAAGTTATTTCTAACTACAATGTCGTTTAATTTTAACTTTCTATTACTTTACCATGCTATAATATTCCGAATGATGCCTGAAACAACTGAGAAGTCTAGCCATAGGGTATGAATGTGGTATTTGGCTCCCTAAGGAGTAATTCAATTATCAGTTTATGTTTTGGTCAGTAATGCTTTTCATATGAATCTTAAAGCTCGTTAGTATCACATAAAGAGATATAACGCTTGATATGAATTTGGTCCGCACATATTTATAGAGGCATAAAAAGTGCCGAATGGGATTTTGGTCAATATCTTCAAGTTCGCCTTTATTTTTTATTATTATATTTTAAGAGCGGACAGCAATTTTGTGAAGGTGAATTTGCGTGAACCTAATATGTATTTCAAATTTACCTGAACTTAAAGTAATAAATCAAAAGGATAATAAAGTGGTTATAGATGATTTCGTTGGAATCGTGAAGACAAATTTTACTTATAGTCCAGGCGATCGATGTTAAAAAGTACAGTAATGTGACAAATGGACACGTCAGAGGAACTTCTTCTTTGTAGAAGAAGTTCATGGTGCATATAAATATTGGAACAGCTACTAAATTTGTCAGTAGTCCCCTGAAGATTATTTCAGATACTTAGCAATCAGATACTTAGCGTCGTCGTAAACTATAAACTACTAGTAAACTACATTCAAGACATATAGCTATGTTCCCGGTCCTGAAATCCTGAACACATCTGGAATTAATACGGAATTTATCCCGAACATTTCAAATGCGCATGCCATATTCTGAATCAACCCTAGATTTTTCATAGTCCACGAACATTTTATGTGCATATTCTCTGTTCAGTTCTCTTGGTGTTCTGTGTCATTCCATAGAGTTTACGTTTTTAGTAGTTTCCTCTCATTTGTGGTGTTTTTATTTGAATCATGGATAAGCCATTTGAATCAAGGGACGTGGATGGAATATTATACAAACTGAGTTTTTAAAATAAAATTTTAGTTTCACGTTATATTTATACCAGGAATAGTCATGGCTGAAGAAGGTACGTTGTTTAATAAGTTGTAATTTGCTGATAAACCTAAAGAATGTACCTATTTTTAGCTTTAATTCGTAGTACCAGTACTAGCAGCACAATGGAGGTAGTTGAAGATGTTAAGCCGTTCAAATGGAGCCATGGTAATACCTTAATGGTTTCAGATTTATATAAGCATTACAGACATAGGGCGGTTCCTTAAAAATTAAAAATTTAAAAAAAAATTCGAGTAAATAGCGGCTGATATGCATCGTGAACCAAAAAAAAATAATATCTCGAGAAAATTGCGAAAATCGCTGGAAGCATTTGGAAAGAATCTATAACAAATATATTGAAAATAATAATAAAACGGATCGAGGAAGAAAAGATTTTGAGTACCCTGCGATATTAGATGACATCTTAGTCTCAAAAAAATATATGTATCCAGCTCTCCTTCTTTCGGCAGTGGTAGTTGTGCCAATGACTGACATTACTGACAAAGATAATGTACCAAGCGTGGAAGAAAAAACTACGCAACCATCTGTCATTGAAAAATAAAGCCTTACAAAACTAAAGGGTCAACATATAGAAAAAAAATTTTGAAAGCCACCATGCTCGCAGATATTATTGTTTTTAAAGTTACTTGCCTACTTCCTACTTAATTTGTGATTATATGTTCAGTGTAAAATACATTTTTTGTTATTTAAACTTTAGTTATTTATTTATTTCTATTAATAAAGAAATTAATATTTATGCTTTATGCTTCTGGAACACAGAATTTATAATCCCGAACTTACATTTCTCGGCACCGTGAACCAACGGAACCAATCAACTTCATACTGCGCATGAATCTGATGTCTGAAATAGTTCGGAATCGTCAGACTGTTTAATTATTAACTCTTAATTCAAATTAAGATTATTAATTAAACCATTCACCAAAATTACTGGATGCTTGAATGGAAATAAGCCTTGCCTGCCTTTTCCAAAAATTCTTATTTTGGTGATTTATATGTTATTGACACATATACTGTAGAGAGTGGAAGACATACCTTTTGTTCTCTTATTCTTGTTTCTCATAGGTTCTAAGGATTTGGAAGATAATATCTTATTAAATTTGTAAGGTGCCTGAATTTAGGTATATGGATTTAAATTAAGCTGAGATAAGGAAATCCGGTAATTGCTCCGAATTGCGCTGACTTGTTAAGTGCTTTAATAAGTACCTTCCGTAATTCACATGAAATGTAGCCATTTTCTGCTTATTAAGTAATAAGAGAGGGTCGGGTAGCTTGACAAAGGACTAAAAGAATGTCTAATACCCCAACAGGAAAACGTAATAAGTATTCTCTGAAATTACATGTAACTATACTAAACCCGAAGTCATACAATATATTTCGGTATATTTATATAAATTAATTATTTCTTTTGATATAGAATCAAAAAAGTTTTATTGCCACACAAGCTAGCATTTTCGATTTCATTGCTCTCTATATAATTATGAATTCTGTTATATAGGTAATCCAACATTTTCTAATTGTTTCAAAATTTTTCTTTTACCATTAGGTTATTTAAAATGTGCAAAAAAGCACAGAAAAGGTAAGTAAGGAACAATTTTACGTTAAATGGATTTTATCCATCTGTTTACTAGTCACCTAAATATAATAAAATTACAGTGCTATTAAATTGAGTGGTGCATTGAGAACGGGGTGAATGGGGAGGTTTTTTAATTTTTTTAATATAACGAAAACGAAGTGGAAATAAAAAAAATCAAAGTACTTCTTCATAGGAAATTAAATTTCCCAATAGCTTATAGCTTTTTACAACTTTTTTTTATATTTTTCTTTTTATTATTAACGAATTATTTTATTTTTCACGGATAATACGCTATTTCAGGGTATTTGAGAGATAGTCAACATGTTTTCTAAGTTAGAAAATTTTATAATTTTTGCAATTAAAACGGATTAGGGAGGTAATATAAGTACGGAGGTAAGGAGGTTATATAGGTACAGAGAAGCAATTTTTTAAATTCTTTGCATTTAACGCTAACTTTAAGCTTATATCTCTTCGAGAAAATTACAGGCCATAAATTGAAGATTTAACCATAAAAATAAACAGTTTTGAGATAGCTAATGTGATTTTATCATTTTAAATTTAAGAAATGGTAAAGGTTTTAAGTAAAAAAATAAAATTTATATTTTTTCCATTTTTTACCGTGTATAATTCATAAAAGGATAAATCCATAATTGTTTCGTTAATTTTACAATTGTTTAGAAATATTAAAGAAAGGAGTTATTAACCAGATTAAGCAGAAAGTTAAGTAGTTATTAACCAAATCCATAAACAACATTGTGGTTTATTATGTCTTATCTTCTGGAAATTAAAGTTTTTTTGCGGTTTTCTCATTTTATTTGTATATAGATTTATCCAATTTTCTATCTAGAGGCCTCATTTTCAGGCAATTTTCTATCTCACGTCTCTCCAGTGCCCGCTTTAGAGAAAATGGCTGTTAAACATTTCGGTGCTAACATCACAAAATGTATTGAAGTAGGCGGTGGCCATTTTGAAAATTTTATAAAATTATATTATACCTATGTATTATCATTCTGTTAATTTATTATGCATTATGACTTAATGTTATATTGTTAATAATAATTACCGTATTTGTTTTTGTTACTTAACAAACTGTATAACCATTTGTCCACCCTGTAAATTCATAAATTAGATAAGTGTTATTTCACGAATTGTACTATTTTTTCGATCTTTGGAAATAAATAGAAAATCAATTTTCTAGTTCTTATACACTTATTAGTTCCTTTTTTAGGTAACCTGGATCGATATTAGCACCTAAGTAACGAAGTTTTCATTGCTGATATTACGAGTACTTCAGAATATTATCATTAGACGCCAATTCACATTCCCCATAAGAGACAAATATTACTCTTTAATATAAGTATGCCATGTCAACTTTTAATAAATTGCATATTTTTAGTCGTTTAGAGAGAGGAATGTTTGAGATGAATTTATGTCAGCGAACACGATTTAATAACAAATTCTGAATTCCACAATGGGGAAGAATTCTTTTGATTTTATATTTGGACATTTTCTGCGAAACTTTTTAGTACCTACTTTATTATATCGTAAATAGTTTAAAACTTAAAATGTTGGATTATGATACATTGTGAATAATGTTTTTTTACTATTGTTTGTCATACTAAACAAGAAGACAATTACATTAAAAAAATTGCAAAGGAAAGTCTTAATATTTTTTTTCTGTTTCTAATGTGGATTTAATTCGGGATACAAAATATTTATTATATTTATAAATTAATTCAGTTGTTCAGTACCCTGATCTTTTTTATATAGCGTAATAGCATATGACTTAATGAGTGAATAATTACAGCTATTATCTGTCAGAAGATCTTTTAACACGAGTTGTAGGCGAGTGTTTTAATTATACGACTTGATCTACTAGTCACGGATAAACTTTTAAGTTGAATTTATTGATTAGAATTATTTCTTGTAAGGTTAAAATTAGTGACATAGTTTATTAAAAGATGTAATTATTAGTTTATTTATCGTCTGAATCGACACATTTTCACTGATTTTCTGAATTTTTGATTAGAGAATCAAATACCGGTAGAAAACGGGTTTGACCTTTGACGTAATTGAATTGACAAGTTAGTGACAAATGATAACTTCCACATAGGCAACTGATAATTTATTTAGGTGTATAGTTGGTGGCTGCAACACAAATAAAAGCACTCGCTTAGCAACGGTGAATAATAACTGTTCTGATTGGTCCAAAAAACCATTGTGTAATGAATATCATTACCCTTCACTTTTTGAAGAAATAGCGGACACTTTTCAATCATCGTGAATAAACAAAATATACATTGAACTGTGGGCATTAACAAATCTCGAGCCCTTCATTGATGTCATTGATTGCCTACGTCAATGTACGCTACGTCTATATTCAATATATGCTTTATTATCATATTGGCATTCATTCTGACTGACTTACTATATGTATTGTTATATTTTAATATTTACGTTGATTTTGTTGCCAATTCAATTCAACGTTTTTTATCAATATAATTTATCCTATTCAATAACATATTACAGTGACAATTGAACTCAACGTCTTTCCCCAATATAATTTAGACTATGCAATAGATTACAGTGACAATTCAACTCATCGTTTTTCACCAATGTAATTCAGCCTATGCACTAGCATATTACACTAACAATATTTACATCAAATGAGAGTAGAAACAAAGTGTTCCAGTGACATATTTATGTCAGATAAGCGTCAAAAAACTATGAATTTTATCAAACAAACAATATATAAACAATATATAACAAGAACAATCAAACTGGTCCCAATTTGCCTTATGGCATCTTTTTGTATTACTTGAATTTATTACTTGTTCGCAAATTGTAGGTACTTAAATCGTTGTTACCAAACCGGTTTATTGTGGAAATTACACGAAGCGCAGTACAAGAAATTAAATTATGTCAGATAAACGAGAAACAAATTATCAGCACACTGGCATTTAATTATATACTATTTGATTTTCTTTCAAAATGAACATTCTTGTTTCATTGAATTGTCCTCCGAATACAACTCGTACTCTCAGTTTTGCTTCAATAATTTTCATTCTCTCATTACTCGTTACTGCTGTTTTTGGAAATAATTACTCGGGCTTCGCCTTCGTAATTATTTTCGTCACAGCAATAACTCGTATTGTGAATGACAAATATTGTCGCCAAAACCCAGAGCACTTGTTGTATTATATATAAGAAGTTATTTCAGTTTATATACAAAAATACTATAGCTAGTTATTAATAAGAGGAAGACATTGACTTACCTTTTCGGACTTAAAGATAATCCTGCCACACTGTTACTAACATATTCCGATAGCGAGTTGAAGAAACTCATATTGCTGGTATGAATTTTGCACTGAAACAAAATAACGTATTAATTAACTCCTCCGAAATAAAACACAAAATATTATTAATTGCATTTCAAGTTTAATTGAGTTCTGGGAGTTGGATTATTCGCATTGTTCCTTCTCAATTGTGACGTCTTTATACTCTATATAAATTAATTTACTGGGAATTCCATTAATTTGCAGGCCTTGTTTCAATGTTTCTCAAATTATTAAACGACTGCTATTTTTGCTTTCTTATACAGAACAATATAGTATTTTACTCATACAATTGGCACTTCTACTTTCGTGTTTGCAACTAAATTTGACAAATTGATGTTTTAGAGAGGTAGATTATGACCAGGCCCCTCTCTCTATCTCTCTACCCAACTGGCTTGGGTAATCAATGTTCGTACCTCTCATGCGATTTTTTTGCCGTAGCTAATTTAAATTTCTCAAAATATAGTCATTATCGACATGATTTTTACAGCGCTTACACATTTTAACGATTACCGACATTTTTCGGACACTTAATAATGTTTTATAATTTTCCGCTGCTATATACAATGTGTTTCTAAAATAAGCATTCAAAATTTTAGAGCCGATAAAGTAAGTCGAAATATAACGAAAACACAGGTACCAATTTTCTTTCTAAAGGACCCTCCTAAAGGATCTACAGCCTCCTGAAGAGGTGACCCCTAAAATAGTTTTTATCAAGTAACAAAATGATTTGATGACATTTTTGGTCGGTTGCCAAACTTAAGTTTTTCGTATTTTCGTGCCAGAAATTAGAAAAGAATACTAAGAAATTAGAAAGCACCTCCATTCAGTTCTCCAACATCTGGATTAATTTTGAGATGCTTTCTATTACATATTGTCATACATAAAAAGTTTGTCAACTAACCAAAATATCATAAGCTCATATATCAAATGGTTTTGAAGTTTTTTATAATAACAATCCTTTTCGCGACTAACCGCGCTTTATGGGGCTATAGCTCCTTTATAGGATACACTTTAAAGAAAAACTCTATTTAGGTTTTTGAAATATTTCATATTTAGTCTCCCTGCTTTAAAATTTTGAATACTCATTTGAAGAACGCCATGGATATACCTATACTTCTATAGTATTACATAGAAGAGTAATTCGATATGAGATTATAATATCAACTGCAATGTTATCAAGTTTATAATATACACTCTACTGGAATGTAAAATCGTCATTAACGATTAATTAAAATATTCACTACACTATTTAAAATTAGTACTACACTTCTACAATATTTACGAATACACTCCAAACCTTAAAAGGCGATTCTTCCTGGCGATTGTGTTACTCTTGACACATTACCGAAAGAAGCTTTGTAACAAGCTTCTTTCTTCCAATGGCAGGGAATATTTTATTTAAGGGTGCTCTACACCAGCTGATCAAATCGCGTCAATGATAAATAATGGATTTAATTGGAAAATGATTGAAACATATGTGGAACTATACAAATTGATGCTACTATATAAATATTCAATACGTCATAAGTAACATATTATAAATTAGAATGGCGGGACATCATTTACAATAATACAACCGAACATAACGCCGCGCGCAATGCAATAATTATCCTAGAAATCACAATCCTCGGTACTGTATGAAAATTATATCTATAATGCTCTTTTCACGGCAAATCCACAAAGTAAACAATTGAAATTTCCAGCTCGTTTGAAAAGGTAAATATCAGATTTTTAAATCTAGAAAATCCCAGCAGCATATTTTAGCCTGTCTATGAACAATATACTGCAAATATTGTGATTTGTTTGCTTTTCATAACCTTATCGTAAAACAGCACATCTGGTGTTGTGTTTACCTACCATTTATACACATATTTATTGAGCTAGCAGATATGTATAGTTTCGAGAAAATCGTAAGAAATCAAAGATTTTTTTAGATATTAAATTTTCATATTCTTATACCACACACACACACACACACACATATATATATATATATATATATATATATATATATATATATATATATATATATATATATATATATATATATATATATATATATATATATATATATATATATATATATATATATATATATATATATAGGGTAAGGTATGTCGGGATTTATAAGTCGAAGACAATAACTGGAAAATAAACAACCTATCAACGGCTAGTCGTAGAACACCCGAATTTTAATACCATAAGCATCCGGCAAAACTATTTCGGAAATCGATGCCATTGCAGTCATAATTCACACGTTGTTGACAACGATATTTACAATCCTCCTTATAGACGCAAGTAGGTAATGGACCAATAATTACAGCAATTAAAATTTATAATCATCTTGGTGTAATTTTTTTCATTATCTCCCTAGGCAGAAAAACATTAATTCTCATTAGGCAATGTATTAAATAATGGTAATTTCTCAAGTTGATAGTAAAAAAATTAATTATTAAAAACCTTTTACGGAGCCTGCTATTTTTATCCAAAGCCAGGGCCTACCTCCCTCTTCATGATTTATTCGTGTATTTAGTGGAAACAAAAAATAACTACTGGAATTGACATTACTAGGTAGGTACTTATTAAACTCATAAAATTTTTTCGCACGAGAAATACTGGTGAGGCTTAAAGAGATTCTGATCAATAATATCGGATTTCAGTGTCAACAGGGTATCACGTTATTACCTTCATTAGTGTCTGTTTGTTACGGCAATAGCTTAATTTTATTGAACAGGGCGCGTATTCCTGCCACGGTCGAATACCTTTTTTGTTAATTATGTCGGGTTAAATAAAATTTAGGCAGTAGTTGAGATAAGCGGATCTCAAAATGGATGGAGCTTTAGATTTTCAATGTTGGAAAGCTGATATGCAAAATATTAGTATAGATAGACCATATGTATTAATTATATAAGTTCTTTCACCTTCATTGAGGATCTTCAGAGTGATTTACGATTTGTTTATTTATCATTTATCCTTGAATTTAAAATATTAATACCTCAACATTTTCAGTGACATTTTATGACATTAGTTTTTAACGGAACTGATATTCATAGAAAACACAACCTATTCTACTATTTATATTTGTTCTATTTGAACATATTATATATAAAAGCGTTAGGCATGCAGTTACCCAGAAGATGCTAAACTTTAAAATGCATAAAGTCTTGTAGAATCTATTAAAACAACTACCTTTCCTAGAAATTATTGAATTACATATACAATAGAATTCTGAAGCATTTAAAGACTCGATATAAGTGTTGTGAAGAAGGAGACGTTGGAGGAATTTTACTTAATCCGAATTCGACCTATTTAACTCATACACCGCGAATTTAACAGAATACGTGTAAAATTGCAGTCAGGCTTTATAAATCTGGGTTTGAAAATGAATATTACTACTGTTAGTGACATTGTTATGTTAAATTCCCCGATATTCCCCGACCTAAACAATTCCCCGGCTGCCCCCCGGACACAGGTAAAATTCCCCGCATTTCGGGGAATTCTCCGGACATTGGCAGCCCTGCCTAAAAGTATTTCATTTAGGCCCATCGAAAAAAGCATAATTATAAGCAGGTAATATGAGCGTCGCCATCCGACTGAGTTTCATTTGAGTGTATATTCTCTGAAATGTATCGCTTATGGGTAACACTATAATTACTTTTACTTATATTAAACGTCCGATGATGCATCTACGTGGCATATGCGTGCATATTATGCATATTATACAAAATCTAACTCTTTCAACCTTTAGAACCCCGATATCTCCGAAATTGTGATCCTCTGAAAAAAAGTATAAAAACAGTTTTTGTAGACAACTTTATGATCTACAATTTTTGTTTGATCATTTTTTTTCCGTATAACTTACCGTTTACGAGAAATATCTAAATAACCTAAAATTTTGACTTTGAAAAACTTTTTAGCAGACATGGGATCGATGGGGACTTTTGGTATTTTATTTATACTAAAGGTCTCTACCAAAATCCAATTCCTTGCGCGATTTTTTGTTATTTGAGCACTATTTTTCTAGCTAACTTGACCGGAGTAATGGTTTCTCCACTAATTTGTAAACTACTTACTTCTCGAAGCTGCATCTGCAAACTTCACGCTGTTACAAAACATTGTCGCACAGTTGAGAGTGTCAAATATCGGTCATTAATTAATTGGGGTTGTTACTCGATTTCTTCCTCATCCCGGTCTGCGAACATGACTTCCAGTCTCTCTCTATATCTGTGCATCACTCTTGAAACAGTTGGATGCGCCACATTAAATTGCTGTCAAATTCTTCGATAACTCCAACCTAGTTCAACCAATATTAATACTTGTGCACATTTCTTAGTATTAAGATTTCGTACTTCGCATTCCATATTGACAAAAATATTAGAATAAAATATTACAATAAACACCTTCCTTCACACATCCACAATCCATATGGCTCTTGCTGTTCTATAACATGCTATTTACTACTGTTTTTCCAAAATGAAATAAATAAAAACATGCTATCTTATAAAATTGGGTATTTCTGGTACTAATGAAGATAATCAACTCAATCAAAAAAGGAATAAGAAAATGTTAAGAAAAGATAAGGCTGGAGTACGATGTAAATTCTAACTTGCTAATGTAACTCCACAGGGTGTTATAAAATTTAATGGAAAAAACAAGTCGCAAATTTCCTTGAAAAAACAATAGAACATTCACATTCGTGAATAAAGAGGAATCGTACAAGAGGTCTAGACAAAAATTAAATTCAAATTTGTGGTTATTTTTTGGTGGCGAGTTAATTTCTTGGAGAAGTGTATTATATTAAATGCTGATTTCACTAGTTACTTATTTCTCAATCATATAAACCGAATTTAAGTAGGACGAATATCCGTCCACGGTTGATATTAGAAGTATAGGCAGCGAATACCAATGCAGGTGAATGAATTACGGCATTGGTATAATTATTATAGTCTTCAATGATGCGTATTATTTCACCAATCATACACCCGGTACACTCATGTGCCTATCAGTACACAACTCCTTATCTCTTATTTTGGGAGAGAGCATAAATATTATACGTATTCGACAAAATTTCGCGCTCAAAATTTACGAGATAGGATGTGCTGCTGCATAAATTGGCCTCAATTCCATTTACGTCCTATTTGTGGGCGCGGGGTTTAGCTGAGCGACCCTAAATTTTCAAAGTAGTTCACGCCCTACTTCAAAATAAATCCAACATAATACTTAGTGAGCCATGTGCTATTTGCATATTTTAAATCAACAATTATTAAGATTTTATCTTCGCCAACGAAGTATCTTTTATTTAAAATGGACAGGAATTGAATAATATGAGATACTGAAATATCACGTTTCGTACGAACCTTAATAATACTTTGAGATCTGAATTCTTTGCACAATTTTTATTAATGCTAATATTTTATTTACGGATAATTTAAAATTGATGTGAATATTCATGGGCTGTTGTTAGTAAATAATTTGAGAGCATGGCACTGCTTTTACTGAGCCTCTGAAATTACGAGTTCTACTTTATATACTTTATATATATGGTTCCGCATTATGGAATTTGCTTCTGGCGCCAACCTCTGTTTAGAGTGTAACCGAATGGTGATGTAAAGGGGGCCTTAGAGAGCTGCAACAAAGAACGGTTTACGCCAGAGGTCATCGTAATTGCAGGCGTAGCGGCGTAATATAAATTAGCTGAGAATATTTATCAGTTTTAATCACGAGCGCATTTTAAGAACGTTATCCTCGGTAACTGTCGTATGCCGTATGGTATGTGATCAACAAGGTCATCAGTAGGGACCTGTAGTACAAGACGGTCACGGAAATGATCGAGGACCACGGTCTACGTCATCGTAGAGGACCAAGGGAACCCACTGATCCGGCTGGCTACGGCCTACGATCCAGAGGAAGCCGGACTTCACAACCGGACAAAGACCCAGATCCTGGTCAACGGGTAAGTATGAGATAATCACGATCTTATGTTTCAGCACGACTGATGCGAGAAAAAGCAGACGACATCGAAGAAAAGAACAGGACCAAAGAACACGGATCTAGAAGACACTAAAACAGCCCAATCCAGTGGACGGTGGACCGACTGCCTTGCCAAACTACAAACAGCCTTACCTTACCTGATGGAGCCAGCGAGCTGATAGCTGATCATCTCGCGAGCTCCGTCATCCTGAGCTACAATGCTCATCCTCCCATACCAACCTGTCACTCAGCCGGGCTCTAGCAAGCCCGACGAGAGGCAGGAAGCAATCCTCAAACACCCGACACGACACATCCGGGGGTAATACACACCGGCGAAGAAAGTCATTTATCATTATTTATCAGTCATATATCAGTCAATTATCTTTCCGCCCCTGTAACTGTAATTCCCACCCCACTTTTTGCAGAGCCAAACGCCCTCCATACTAAACTATAGGCACCATTGGGCACCGTGTACTTTCTCCGTGGTGAAACGTCTTACATTGGCCATCAACCAACCCAATGTTGTAAAACAAAGGTGATGATGTTGCCTATAGGAATTTTCCTGAAATTGACTATGGAAGGCGAACCCTTTGCCTATAGAAATTTTCCTGAAATTGACTATGGAAGGTGAACCCTCTTTCTTCTATGTTTCCTAATATGCTTAGCCTATATGTTGTTAGTATCCACATAAAATAATTAATAATAATAAAAATAGATATTAATAGAAACTACGAAAAGAAAGTTTTATGCTTGAAATTTAAGGTAATATGAAGCGCACGAGATGACCCGTTATCTGGTAAGGTCAAAAATACTTTTCCGAAAAGTGCCAATCTCTAGTTTGTAATCACCAACCATCACAAAAAAAGTGGAAATAAGATGGGGACCAGTAGTTCAGAAAATTCTTGAATTTATGGTACAATAATTAAAAGATATTACACTTTCAATTAATATATAATTTGACAGAATAATAAACGGGAAAGTGGTTGTCAGATCGGGAATCGCGGTATGTATTAAAATTGTATGTAATAAAATTTGTATCGACGATGACGGCTCAAATGGTGCAATTAGTGATCTCTCTTCGTTTAATGTGTAACTTCAGTCGGGAGGAATTATCGTTAAACGATATGTAAATTACTTTTCCACTGGAATACGTTTCAACATTATTTGACCGTGGACAGAGCTTTATATCCAATTTAAAGCAAATTACCGACTTGAATGGGCCTACATAATATATTAACTAATTAACTTTACCATTTGTGCGCATAAACTATTGGAAAAATTTATAGCGGTCTTATAATTTCTGCTGATGCTAATAATTTGCCTCGGAGCTTATGGATATTTTGAGCCTGCCAGAATGTAGAACACAGGGGAGAATATGATAACCTTTTAATGTCTGCATAAAGGTGATTAATAGCAACAGTAATTATACTGAACATGTTTTTTATTAATGCATTTAGAAATTTGACCCGGCAACCAGCCACGCTAAGTGGTTCTAGAACAAGGTGGGCATTTAAGTTCGTCCCGTTTTTCGTTAGTACATTATTTCTAAAATAAAGAAACTATAAGGTTCTTTTAAACCAAACGAAAATAAGTATTGTCAACACTGTTATTAATAGTATCTAACAACAAGTACAATAATATTTTTTCGAAATTATGCATTTCCATTTTGTTGATAGCATCAAATATGTTCAGTTGAGACCTGAAGGCTGCCTTATTGGTAGGTTTTGAAATGGGCATCGATGTTTTCACATGAAGTTAACCAAATTGGACGACGAAAGGCGGCATACTTTTTGAGGGGATCTACCTTTCGATCATCACAATAATATATTTATTGATGTGGTGTCTACATTGATGTGGTGTCTTCAGAAGCGAGTTATCAAAAAACGGCCAAATTTGTTTTTCGAATTGGTCTAGGCTACTCTGGTACAGAATTTTTATATCGTTTCTGGTTTTCGGTAATTTTCGGTAAGAATGAAATTTTGATTATTTGTAGGGGTTTAGTTTACAACCCGTATATTCCTTTTTTGAGCACGATAGAAACCTGATATTCAGGCTATTTATTACCAATGAATTTTACAAAAACTTTCTGAAAACCGTATTTTGATATTTCATCTTATTCAAAAGATATATGCATCCAAAATTTGAATTATTCCAACCTATTGGCCAGCAGTGTACTCGGTTGATGGTGAACGTTTTGTGTGTTTGAGAAAGGGTATGGCTGAATTTGAGTAAACATATATTCATTATAAATCTGTCTATTTCATCTGAGAGTCCGCAACCCATCTTCAAGTAAAGTGTCGTCCCTCAAATAATAAGGGAGGCACTCTACCACTTGCTCTCGGTGGATAGTTAAGTTACTGCCGGATGCGCCAATGTTAGCGAAATACAGGGTGTCCCATATTATATTAGCAAGATTTCTCCAATCGATAAATGACCTCATTTTAGTCTACAAAGGTAGGTTACGCATCCATTTAGCATCCATGTGTTGTTAAGTTTTTCGTTTTCGAGATAGAGGGTGGTAAAGATGAAAGATAAATAAAGTTCTACGCCAATTACTGAACAACTGCAATAGCCTTTCTTCATTTTATTAGTACTTAATGTTTGTCAATACTACAATTTTTCTCAATATCCAGTTGTGTGAAAACTGGGATGCCCAACATATTTTCTTTCTAGAATTTGTTAATATAAATTTTTTTCTGTATTTTAATTGCCTGTACGTCCTATATGTAGAAGAAAAATTTGTCTAATTTTTAAGAACGGTGCCCGATTTTGTATTGTAATTTTATTAAAAATTAATACACTGAGAAACTAATGTTGTTATATTAGAAATATTTTAAACATGCTAGTGACTCAAATAGACTTTCAATGGCCAAGACGAAGACGACAGTGGCTTTGTTTTAACTGCGGATGACGAAAACTAGTCACTATGACGTTTAAAAGAAATCGGAGATATGAAACGATAATGTCATATGAAATGTCAAGAATATATTATAGTTATTTGTACCTTTTCGCGTACCAAGAAAAAAATTACACCCGAGGCCGCCCCTGCGACCGAGGCGAAATAAACTCGAAGTCGCTAAAAAATTTCGCGGTCGTGGTATACACACTATTTTTCGTGCAACCGTATGCATGGCTGTAATTTTTTGGACCTGATAAAACTACAGTTAGAATTTAGGTATAAATGACACCACGGTTGAAAATAATTATACTTATGATGGCGTCAGGTCTCAGCGTTTCTATGGAAATGATATAAAACACTGACGGTTCGCACATCGACAAATCGAGAAAATGTCAGTAAGGGTAACAGACGCGCAATTAAATGCCTGCTTCGCGTCCGGTGGCACCACAAAATTTTTGTGTAGCGTATTTGTGATAACTCATCAACGTCTTATTACCAATGGACTGACAAGATAACAAAACAGGGATATAAGCAGAAATTACAATCACATGAGAGAACCCAGAATATTGGGTGCATTTGAAAGAGATGCCACAACCAGTCTTAGAATAATTTCGAAAGAAACGGGATCATATATATATATATATATATATATATATATATATATATATATATATATATATATATATATATATATATATATATATATATGTATATATATATATATATATATATATATATATATATATATATATATATATATATATATATATATATATATATATATATCCATACCATCTACAACCTGTGCAGGCTTCACATCCAGAAGACGGTGAACGTCGTGCAAACTTTTGTCAATGGATTCTGAGTACCCACTCTGATAAGGCTTTGTTAACTCGAAGCATTATTCAATATGTGGCATGATGTCCCTCTGGATGTAAGGCCGAATTCTTGATTTCAGTTAGATGGCTGTATTATGTACGAAATGTGCGTCAGTGGCTGAATACTAAATATCCTGGGATTTGTCGTGGTGAGACCGTTGACTGGTCTGCTCTTTCTCCCGATATAACTCCACTGGATGTTGCATGGGGTTTATTCACAGATAAATTTTATACCATCACCATAGATATATGCGACGAAATAATGTAGAGAAT
>CAXKVY010010126.1:0-23482 GCA_964058915.1 Tetropium fuscum
CCAGCCGGATCAGCGGGTTCCCGTGGTCGTCTGCGATGACGTAGAGCTTCTTGGCGTGATCCTCGATCATCTCCGTGGCCGTCTTGTACTTAAGGTTCCTACGGATGACCCCCGCGCACGCTACCGCTGTCTCCACACCGAAAGGCGCCTCCGACCGCTTCCCGTTCCCACGATTTAATATCACAGAGGCTGCCTGTCGCGAGAGCGGGCTATTCGCGCCGACGAAGTCGCGTGTAACAACTAGTATTGAAATATAAATAATCAATGGTGGTTAAAATAGAAATTAATTATAGGAATCATATGTGTCAGTTAGTATCTATTTTGTGTAACAATAATAATGATATTAATAATAATAATAGTTACTATGCAGAGTGATACCGCATTTGAAAGATCAATTTGTCCTCAATACGATCATGTATATTAAGTGTTAGGCATTTGCATGTCAGTTTGCTATAAAAACCATAATTTCGCTTGAAAAAATTGTGGAAAGGTTTATTCTTCCAAAGGTTTATTCTTCCAAGTGGATTGGATCTGGAGAGAAATATGAGTCGAAAACAGACAACTCAAATTTAAACATTTTCCCCGAATCTATCAAATCGGGCCCACCATTTTGGCATGGTTTATGCAGACGGGGTAAAAAGTTTTTAACGTACCTATATCTCGGCGGCTTTTGACTTTACAAAAAAAAAGTAAGTAAGAAGAAATAAAGAGAACAACAAAACATACACGGTTATTTAAATTGAGCGACATCAGATAATTAGTTCCCGAGATATCGCTAATCGTAGTTGGAAAATCAAATAGAAAAATCAAATTAGTTTTCCATCGAGGGGGAGCGGAGTTGGAAGCTCAATTATGTACGTTTCTATGGAAAAGTTATTATGAAGGAAATACGGCTAGGGTGCAGGATGATTAGGAGTGGGGGAGAGGGGGAAAATGAAAATTTTTAAAATGCCAATAAATAACCTCTGAATATTGACCGATCTAAAAATATCAAACGGCTTTTTCTTTGTTTCTTTATACCCTATACGATTATACGACATTAGCGAATATTTTTTTGATGCAAACAAACGCCTAACGCGCAAAAAAGATTTTCTTGTTTTTTCAAACGGTGATTCCGGTATGAGGTATGAGGGAAGGGGTTGGGGAAAATAGTTTTTTACCAGTCGACATATTTTTTTTTACCTTTAAGTCTAGCCCAACTAGATCAAAATTGGATGATTAGGAAGGGAGCTAGGGGACCTCAAAGTTTTTACTATGCGGAACGGTGAGGAGGGGTGACCGTTTTTGAGCCCGGCTCGGGCTTCATTTTTTGAAGTTGATAAAAAACAAACAAATCTAACACAACGCCGTTTGATATTTTAAGATCGGTCAGTATTCAAAAAAAAGAAAAATGTTTCCCCTTGATTTTGAGCCCGGCCGGAGCCCTCCACTCCTCTCCGTTCTCCGGCTGCATAGCAAAAACTTTAAAGTCCTCAACCTTCCGTCCTAAACTTCCGATTTTGATCTAGTTGGGCTCTTATTAAAGGTCGAAAGAAAAGCTGTCGATCCTGTTCCCCACCCCCTTTCCTCATACTGGAAGTACCATTTAAAAAAACAGGCAAATCGTTTTTTTGCGCGATAGGTGCTTGTTTGCAAAAAAATAATCGCTACCGTGGTATAACGTATGAAGAAACGAAGGAAAAGCCGTTTGATTTAAGATCGGTCAATATTCGGAGAAGTTATGGGCATTTTAAAAATTTTCGTTTTCCCCCTCTCCCCCCTCTTTTTTGAAAAATTTTTTTGTTTCCACTGGTGACTTGATTGTTACAATACATAGACCACCAGTTCATTAGTTACGACCACAGGTTTTTATATATTTTATATAAAGATTTACCGTGTAATTACAACGAAAATTTAATTATGCTCATCCGATCAAGAAAAATCAGAAACCGTTTCGAGTTATTTATCTAAGGTTTCCCTTCACAGATTTAAAATATTAAACTTATCGTTCATTTTAATTGTGCAGGGTTTTGCTCACAGCTTATTTATATTTACACACTTTTTGTGACACATGATTATTAAATGTTTTTCCAGGCACCCTGTATAATAAATGACAATTCTAGCTACTGAGATAGTTAGAGGAATGCAAGCTTACTTGAAAATAAGGAAAAAAATCATTACTTTGTTTTTAAACTGTAAGAGATGCAGTTTCAAAAACATTTCCTAATTTCAATAAAACCCACGTAAAATCGAAAATAAGGGAGATATCAAAAAGCGGCCAAATTCATTTTTTCGTATTGGTCCATAGGCTACCCTGGTATAAACATTTTATCTCGATTTTGGTTCTCCTAAATTCTCGGTAAGAATGAAATTTTGATTTTTTGTGGGGGTTTAGTTTACACCTCGTATATTCCTTTTTTGCGCACGATAGAAACCTGGTATTCAGGCCATTTATTACCAATGAAATTCCCAAAAATGTTCTGAAAACCGTATTTCGATATTCCATATTATTCAGAAGATATATGCATCCAAAACATATCCAACATATCATAAATACTATTATTGAAACATGTTTTTAAATAAATGTCCATAATACTTTTAACGCGACGAAATTACGATTTTTTTTTAACGCGACCCGGAGCACGCCACTGCCTTAGATCGCTACCATTGATACATGAGAAGATATTATTTTTGGCTGAATGCACTTTATCTTATGCCGCAGCCTATTCCACGAAAGAATGTAATAGGTAGCAATTTGTTTGTGCGAGATTGCTTTTTCCTACCTCCTATCAATTGTGTTTTTAAAAAGTAAATTATATTTAATGAGAGAGCGTCACGTCTGGTTTAAAAATAACTAAAATGTATGTATAACTACGAAAGCGCTGAAGGGCCAGGCAAAATGTTATTTCATGTTGCAATTTACATACGTTTACAGATAGTAACTGTAGAAAGACACTTAACAGTCAATTTACACATAATATATGTAAATTTACAATTACTAATTGTAAAATTCATAGCTATTGTTTAGAAATTGAAAGGCAGTAGATGTTATAAGAAGTCGTGTAGTGGAATGGATCGAGAATGAACGACACCGATGTGTTAATAAAAATGGAACACGGAATAAATATGTATGAAAAAAAAACGAAATACTGGCAATGTTTCTTGCGGAGCATGATATAGAAATAAGTTTACGTACAAAAAACTCCACAATCTGAGACATTTTCCACGAAAACTATATTCGTTCATAGACTAGGTAATTTCATTATTAACACTTTCCGGATCAGGACAGCTACACGGCTCCCTACGACACCCTGAACCCTTTGCGGGTCTATGTAATGACCAAGTAATTTTTTTAATTTCATGACCCACGTCCCTCTGAATCCCTTTGCAAGTCGATGAAATTTGGCACAGTTGTTGATAACATTAGATAACAATCCCTAAAAGCGAATTTATGGGCCAACGTTTACTCTCCGACTTTTATTTTTCCAAAATTTCCGGGCTCCCTACGACCCCTTGAATCCCTTTGCAAGTCGATGAAATTTAGTACAGTTATAGAAACAATATTATAAACATTCCCTGAAAGCGAATTTATGGGCCGACACTTACTTCAAGACGCTTACTTATATATTTTTTATTACCGAGCTCCCACGGCCTAGAGAAATTCCTTTGCAAGTCGATGAAATTTTTCACAGTTGTTGATAACAATATTATGAACATGCCCTGAAAGCGAATTTATGGGCCGACGCGTACTTCCCGAGTTATATATTTTTTTAAATTTTCTGGACTCCCTACGACCTCTTGAATCCCATTGCAAGTCGATAAAATTTAGCTCTGTTATTGATAACAATATTATAAATATTCCCTGAATGGATGTGAATTTTTGGACCGATGCTTACTTCCAGTTATAATTTTTTCAAATTTTCCACGCTCCCTACGCTCGAGTCCCTTTGCAAGTCGATGAAATTTGGCACAGTTATTGATAACAATTATATATACTTTCACTGAAAGCGAATTTATGTGCCGACGTGTTACAATTTATTTAAAAAAATACCGGGCTCCCTCTACGTTCGACCCCTTGAATCGAGCCTTGAATCCCTTTGCAAGTCGATGAAATTTAGCACAGTTGTTGATAGCAATATTATAAACATTCCCTGAAAGTGATTTAATGGACCGACGCTTACTCCCCGAGGTGACGACTAACGACCAAGGCCCAACGACCAAAGATCGACAGGAATGTTGACAAAAAGGCCTCGCGATCAGAGTCAACAAGTCGATATAAAAGGCCCAACGAGCAAAAATTTACGAAAAGGTTGATCAAAAGACCTCTTGTTCAGTGTCAACATATGCCAGCAAGAATGCATGACGACCCATGCTGGCGGAAACCGCAGCCCGAAGGAAATCGCGGGCTCACTCTAACCTGGTATCGGTTTTGCGTTGTAATCCCTGAGTTCCTTACTACTAGTATCTGACGGACCTCCTGCTTCCTCTAGTTTTACTTCGGGTGGTTCTTGGTATCGCGGAATGGAATGACGGAGAACGGTCTTTTGAGAAGGCACTCGACAGAAAGGGTTGGCATAACTGCTGTGGACCATAGACAAACAGCTGTGGACACCTCAAGAGATGTTTCGCCACGGATGAGCATGGTGCGCGCGGCTACCGAGCTCAATCGATACGCAGGTTTTACAGTTACTTACCCGATCATACCCACTACAGGATTTCTTATAACAGCTACTGATTTTCAGTTTATAAACAAATAGTGTAAATTGTACAATTATTGTAAATTTACAGTTGCTAAATGTTAAATAGACAGTTATAAAGTATAAATTTACAGATATTATATGTAAATTGACAGGTAACAAGTGTTATTATACAAAATATATTTGTATAGTTACAGATATATTGTTATATCTGTATGGTTATAGATATACAGTTACTAAATGTAAATTGCGACAGAAAATATCCTTTTTCCTGGCCCTTCCTGGCGCTTCCGTAGTTTTCAATTCATAAACAATAAGTGTAATTTTTTAAAATTATTAAGTGTAAATTTACAGTTGGTAAGTGTAAAATAACCAGTTACTAAGTATAAATTACAGATATTGTGTAAATTGACAGTTAACAAGTATTATTTTACAAATGATATCTGTAAATTTACAGTTACTATATTATATAAGTTGCAACGGAAAATATCATCTTGCCTGACCCTTGAGCGCATTCGTATATAACAAGGTTGCATACTAACTGTAAATAGAAAACATTTTAACAGATATGGGTGTTTAAATTGCTTTAGCTGCTTAGAAACGCCAGAAGTAAAACATAGTTTAGGAGATGAAACGGTGAGTAAATAAATTTATTTCTAAAGCAATCTATTTCCGGACATGGGTTTCATTTTATCATTTCATAAATCTTAATTTATTAAAATGTTATAGTATTCATCGTTCCAATAGCCGCAATTTTTTTATTAACATTATTGTATTGATTCACATGGATATAAAATACAACCTCTATATATTAATTCTCCATTGCTTATTTTAGTGTTTCCAAAAAAAAACAACAAATTGATTTCTAATTTCAAGATTACATGTATACATTCTTTTGTAATTCCAGTAGAGGCAATTGGCATATAATGTTTAGATCACGTGGCTGACAAAGATAAATTAAGTAAATAAACGTACATCTCCTAATTTAATTGTATGGCCAACAAGGACGAGGCTAAATCAATTTCATTGTTAAAATTTGAACAAGGAATATCAATGAAATCCATTAAATTCAGTATACCATATCCAAACAAAGTCTCAACTGACCTGATTGTAGTCGACTTATTTTCGAGTGGATTAGAAGAGAAATTCAACAAATACATGCAATCAATGACCATCTTCAAAGAACTGGGGACATCACAATGGGGGATATCTTTCTTTAACTGATATATGATCACCCGCGGGATGGTTTCTATATATATATATATATATACATATATATATATATATATATATATATATATATATATATATATATATATATATATATATATATATATATATATATATATATATATATATATACATATATATATATATATATATATATATATATATATATATATATATATATATATATATATATATATATATATATATATATATATATATATATATATATAATTTAACATCAATAATATGGTTTACCGTGACTAAATAAGTAAATTGTTATAAAAAGTAATAAGTTATAGAATACACCATAATACAGAATAAAAAATATACAGTTTTAAGAAACAATGATAACCAAAAATAACTTTTGAATCACATTTTGACTTTTAAATAATTCATGAACACTTTTATTTCGGTAGGTATATATATATATATATATATATATATATATATATATATATATATATATATATATATATATATATATATATATATATATATATATATATATATATATATATATATATACATATATATATATATATATATATATATATATATATATATATATATATATATATATATATATACATATATATATATATATATATATATATATATATATATATATATATATATATATATATATATATATATATAATATATATATATATATATATATATATATATATATATATATATATATATATATATATATATATATATATATATATATATATATATATATATATATATATATATATATATATATATATATATATATATATATATATATATATATATATATATCTATATATATATATATATATATATATATATATATATATATATATATATATATATATATATATATATATATATATATATATACCTACCGAAATAAAAGTGTTCATGAATTATTTAAAAGTCAAAATGTGATTCAAAAGTTATTTTTGGTTATCATTGTTTCTTAAAACTGTATATTTTTTATTCTGTATTATGGTGTATTCTATAACTTATTACTTTTTATAACAATTTACTTATTTAGTCACGGTAAACCATATTATTGATGTTAAATTTATTTGTAATGTTTTATTTTTTATTTATTTATACTTAACTTTGTTATATAACGAACTTATATTATTACGGTATGTAACATTTTCTTTCAGCTATGTGAAATATTAGACATTGTGACGAGTTCATACAAAAACATTATAATATATGGAGATATAAATATTGATATTCTAAAAAACAAAATCGAAAAAAAGATGTGTGATATATAAGAATCAAGAATCAAATTCTATGTTACATCAGTCTTTAAAATAGGAGACCCAAAACTAGTAACAAATTATAGGTCAATATCTGTAATTTCAACTTCACTAAGATATTTGAAAAAATGTTAAAACAAAGATTAGTAGAATTTTTGGATAAAGAAAATAAATACGTGAAACAATTCTGGTTTAGAAAACATGGGAGTATACTAAGGACGCGAAATTTGAATTAACAAACAGCATCATATATAACATCCAACAAAGACGGAAATGTTTACAATTTTTCTAGATTTGACCAAAGCTCTCTCGTACTAAATTTTACTCGATAGACTGAACAGATTGGAATAATAGATGGCCTACTTAATTTAATACAAATACTTAATTTAATACAAATACTTTCATAAAAGAGAACAAAAAGTTAAAACACATTTTAAACGAACAACAAGTGATAAATACCAGGGGTATTGCAAGGCACCGTATTGGGACCCTCTTTCTAGTATGCAGTAGCTCAATAAACCAACTCCCTTGATTGTAATATAGTGTTGTATCGCACGAGGCTTTCCTCTGATTTTCCTCGGAAAACTGGCCAGAAGTATATAAGAAGGCATCAGAAATGGGTCTCTCCAAAGTGTATAAATGGCTAAATAATAACCTCCTAAGTTTAAATGCAAATCAATCATGACATTATGACATTCTCCTCAACTAATGCTGACCAGCCAATTATAAACATATTAAAGGTACAAAATTAATTAAAATACAATTTTTAGGGATTATTATTGATCACCGAGAGCTTCAATCAACGTATTATTATTAATCACCAGCGCCACATATTTGTATTGAGAACTAAAAGGTGCAAAGGTGCCAACTGATGACATTGACGTTATAAAATATAATTTTTTTGGCATTTCATTCAAAGATGCTCAAGACAAAAAAAGGACAATGGTCGTGGACAAATTATAGTATTCAACACCCAATTAATGGGGCTGGTTCATCGTTTATTATATGGGAAAACATATCCACCATATTTATTTATTATGGTTCAGGAAATATACAAACAAAAGGCCGAATAGCTGGTTTTGCAGGGTTGATCGAGAATCGTGTCCTGAGTTTCCAACCAAGAAATCCTAGTCCAAGCCCTTCGGGGTTTAGCGCAATAGGCACCCCTATTGCGCTCTCATTATTTTGGGGCGCTTTTTTTTTGAGTCACTTGTACATAATAAAAATCTCTACAGCGTCATTTTCTTGTAATTAATTTTTTTAATATTGATGTTGACCAGCAGATGCTTCATTAAATGAAAAATTAGAGGCTTCATTAAATGAAAAATGTAAACTATAAACTTGGTTCAGTGTGTGCAGTTTATTGGAGTAATAATTACAAGCAACAAAAAGAAGTAAAATCGACCTTTGGCTGACCTATTTGGCTAAATATATTAATATTTACTATATTTATAACTAATAACTAGCTCTTACCCTTACTTAGACTTCGTCAGCGGGAAGTTAATATAGCAATAGCACACTCGCGTGTTCTGAGCCTGCGCAACCGGCAGCCTTTGGGATATTAAGTCGCGGGAAGGAGAAAGTGGTGGGAGGCGCCTTTCGGTTCACAATTTCATGTTTTTTGCGCAGAACCCTCGTTCCTTTTCTAAAATAAAAGGAGCCTAAATTATGCCTTGTAACATCAACTATCTGCCAGTGAAAGTCCCGTCAAAATTGGTCCAGCTGTTTCGCAGATCCGGAACAAACAGAGAGGCAAAAAATTTGAAAATTGTATTTTTATTATAAGTACTGTGTATACTTTCGTATGCATTTAATAAAAAGCTAGTATTTTGACATTACAAACACTTCAATTTTATTTATTAGTATAGATATAAGATTCAGGTGGCGAAATATCCAATACGAAAAGAAAATATCTCACTAACTAATGCACATTTAGTAGATGTGAATTTCTGCACCATGGAAACTGTAAGAAACTGTCACGATCACGAAAAATTGCACGAGTTTAGAAAAAATAATAAAGTAATAAGTTCACTTAACGCAAGTCGTGGCCGTTAAAGTAGAATTCGATTTACCACGTACCATTATCTTACTACTGAAAATAAATATTAGGTTAAAATTGATTTCCGTTTTTCAGGATACGTCTCGTATTTTGTCTATTTACTGGATCACGTAGTATCACATGACTGTGTTTTTATAGATATTTATGGCACAAGTGTGGAAAGGCACGCAATGTGAAAGTTTGCGGATCGAGCGAAGCGAGTTCTGCAATTCATACAAGTGCCCTAAACATGCTTTTGACACGTGTATCATACAATTTTTTCTCAATCATCTATTAAAAGAATTAAATACAATCTTTGACACTTTTATAATGACAGTTTTTTTTTCAGATGACGTCGCTGTCCGAATTATTGTATTGCTAATATTACTTTTTGCATTAGTTATTACTTTTCGCACTTGTGTCTTAAAGTTTCACTTTTCGCACTCATATGCGTATGAAAAGTATCACTTTTAATAGATGGATGAGAAAATAGCTATTTATGTAACCAGTTGCGAAAAGTACCTACTATTTTGTGTAACTAGCATTTTTCTACGAAACGAGCGCTAGCAAGTTCCGCAAAAGGATGCGAGTTACACAAAATCACAAAATAGTGAAACACGTTGGGTGTTTCATACAATATTTTTTCTAATTTTGACCAATTTTATATTTGATGAGAAGAAAACGAAAAAAAAAATATAAGTACGTTTAAAAACAAGGTTGTAACCAATAGGTTACAGTAGGTAGTAACGGTGTGACAGCTTGTCACTTTCATAGCTTGTCAGGTCTAAATAACCTACTATGAAATGAACTTTACAAAACCAGTTGCGTAAAATTTTACTTCGTCGAAGGGTTTTGAAAAATGTCACTTTATAGGTCAAAATTAGAAAAAAATATTTTCAACACTGGACATATCAACTTTCTGTTATACAGTAATTATTCAGTGCATATTTTATATGTATGTGACAGCACTACAAATTATTTACCTACACACAAGCTCTAATCTATACACCAGTCATTAATATGACATGTTGATAAAATATAAATTTCAGTGGTAAAAGTTTGTTTGAACATGCAATAAAGTAGGCTAAAACACAGAGCCCTTGATAAATAAAATATTATGACATTCTACGTCATGCTCCATTAATAGAATGTGTATGAGTGAAGGTCACAAGGATACCTGCAGAAGACGTAAATATTTAGGTACTTGTGCTTTGTATTGGTAACTAGAGCAGCGATTTCTAGGCTCTATTGTGTCGTTATTTTCTGTTGTTGTAGAACCATGGTAGGTTTTGTTAATCGTGTCACTGGGCATATGAAAACACATTTTTGGATGCAGAATGTGATGCAGAATAAGAATGTTTCCCATTCAAATATTACGGATCCATTTTACACGTTCCTCGGCCGTGTCGTCACATCTGCATCATTGGCATTCATTGAATATCTAAATTGCCTAATACCATCGAACGTTTTGTGGTAAAGTGGTGTCAACAATAATTCTTGAAATAGAAGTAATAAAGTTATTCTTTAATTTAGTGTATTATTTTGATAATTTTTGTGTTAAACTTGACTAGACTTGACTAGTATTCTATCAAAACATAACAACTTGTTGAATGAAAGCGCCTTTATAGTGACGATTTTAGCTTGCTGTAAGAAAGGTTACACTGTCCCGATCTCCCATTGCGGTAATTGTGGGTATCCTTTGAAAATTTTGTATGTGGCATATTTTGATGTTACAAACAGTATATATTCCTATGAAGGATAGGACGCGGACGGATGTACTGTGCGATATGCTCTAATTGGCTCCAGTTTTCTTCTCCTTGCGAAGAGCACCATTTTCGTCTTCCTGTGGTTAACGGATAGGGCATGCTCCTCACGCCAATTTTCGATTATTCTTAGAGCCATCTGCATTCTCTGACAGAGGGCTCCTTCGAATTTTCCATTAAGCAGTATCGTTGGGTCATCTGCGTATGCAATTGTGTAGAATCCTTCCATGTTGAGGTGGTTTAGGAGGTTGTCAAGAACCAGATTCCGTAGCAGTGGTGATAAAACACCTCCCTGCGAACAGCGTCTCACAACCAGTCCTTTCATGACAGTGTCTCCTGCACTGATTTGTACTACTCTTTTAGAGAGCATGTTGGATATCCAGCTACCCACAATATGAGGAACGTTCCTGTGTGATAGGCCGCTGTAATTTTAGGAAAAGTGGTTTTGTCAAACGAACATTCTATGTCTACGAAGACGGCCAGGGTAGATTCCTTGTAATCCAGGGATTTCTCAATCCGCCTTGCTACCACACGAAGGGCAGTGTCGGTGGATCTTCCTGGTGTGTATGCATGTTGCTATAACATATCAATTAACAAAAGATCATAGAGTAAATGATGGATCTGACTTGCATTATGACATTCACCTCTACTATTACTGATTACTGCATGCGGATGTGCGATGTGCACTGTGCAAGGGAGCTGCAGTCGGCAACATTAACATCTTATACATTCGCACATTTTCTATCCAAGCTATCTATTTTTCAATCGTAGGCAACTGTGAAACTGAGTTAAGCGGAATCTCTTGTACAACATTAGAAGAGGCTGAAGGACGAATACTACATCGCGTAAAAGACATAGCTGTCAATGGAGCCAAATCTATTTTAGTAAGATGTTCAGATACGGATGTCCTGGAAAGAATCTCTTTCATGTCCAGTTTGGTCGGAGCTGACGGACTTGGAGAGATGCCCATGTCGCCGACTGCAGCTCCCTTGCACACCCGCATGTAGTAATCAGTAATTGTAAGGGTGAATGGCAATGCTAGTCATTAGAAACCCGATCAGTACTTTACTTTTTGATCTTTTGTTAATTGATATGTTTCAATAAAGTTACTTCATTTGCAACACAATTTGGTCTTGTTCTCTATTACAAATTTTTGAAAAAAATTACAATTTTAATATTTGGCAATTCCAGTCATGCCCAGTCAACGTCACCAGAAAAAAAAACAAAAACTCGTGTAGCTTGAGTAAAAAGTTCTACTGAAATTAAATTTGCATATTAGTACTTTATTGCATATATCCAGTTAGTTCAAATTTTGAAATTGTATTCAAGTTTAAGTAAGTTATATTGACCGGACTATTTTACTTAGAAAAAGTAAATATTCTTTATTTAGTCTTTATTTCCACATACTTCAAATCTCTCTTGTGTATATTTAAGCCTATAATCTTACACTGCCATTTAAGAATATTTTTTAAAGAAAATGATGCAATTTGGCATTTTTTATCTGTAAATCGATTATTTCAACGTCAAACAAAGTCAAATGTCTGAAAAAAACTTTTTTCATTCGCCATACCCGAATTAAATGGAGAAGACTATAAACACGTCTATCTGGTGCAGATATACCTTTTGATTATTTCTCGGCGGTAATTTTGAAGATATGGCCGAATCCGAGACCAAGGGAAAAAAATTTACTAGTGTCAGGCCAAATGATTGATATATCATCCTTAACACCTGTGCCGAGGGGTTTCTTTGTATCATCAAATGGGTTTTTTCCCCGAAGGCCATAGACTATAAAAAGTAGAATATTTTATTAATGTTATTAAATTAGGTGTATAGTTGTGTCTATGACACTCACTTGCTTCTGCCTTGAAAGCAATATTCGATAATAAATAACATTAGTTCTTCAATTGTAGATGAGTTGTTTATGATTGTGTTCTGGAACCCTCAAAAGCCGTCTGGAGTATGTATTATTTCTACATTAACCATTTAAAGCACATACATTTATTATATTTATATAATAAATACCATTTGGCGTAGCTGGTTTATTTATATTCTCGATATTAGTTACCTCCTTGATGCTAAATACTATTTCTCGCTGAAGCTTTAGAACTATTTACTCCATAGTAAAACCACATTTATATATGGTACTAAATTTAGATTGGTTTAGTTTGTGAGTTGGTTGAACGTATATAATTATTAAATTTCAAATGTTAGTAAATTAAAAGGACAAGTGGAATCCTACAGCTGGGACTCCACTCCAGCCGTAGCAATAGTGTTATTAAAGCTTTGAATGTACAATACTTTGTTACTTGACAATATTACTATGAATATTTTTAAGTAGCTACATTCGAAGCTTTATAACAACCATTGCTATGACTACTCTGAACTAGAGCTGGGAGCACTTTTCTATGGCGCGTTAAGTTTATTAGCATTCATAAATTTCAGGCTATAATAAAGACGTTTGTAGAAGGCATATATAAACAAAAGAACAGACAACGGCTATTGTTATTAGAATGAATTAATATTCATAACGTTAAAAGTGATATGTTCTCTTATGTTATATTGCTTTGAAAATAAAATATATATGAACAATGTTGGATATTGGATATTTTTGTATATGACAAGAAGAATTCCTTTTAATATTCTAAAAGCGGAGTACGACTTCCTGAGGTAACTCACTTACTTCAGTCGAAAAAGAAATCCATCATAGAGTAACCGTATGATCAAATATGTGGGATGATTAGAGAAGTACGTGACGAAAACGAGGAGAATTTGATATAATGACAGCTGAACATGAAAGAGGAGGTTAAATTACATCAAATATTGTGCTATGTAGGACAAAATAAAGTGATGAGACGAGACTAAACCAATTACATCAGGAACCAGGGCACGAAATCTAGCGGTTGTTATACGAGGGGTCTCTGCCAAACTGAGGTTTCACCGAAATACCACTTAATTAACTTATAAATATTTTCAAAAGTAAAATAAATAAGATTATGATTTTGACGATACTTCTCGGTAGATTATTAAATCAGGCAAATCGTTAGATATAGTAACATATAGAGCTTTTATTTAAGTTCTACGTCCTAATATAAGAACAGAATATAAGATCTTTGGAAATAAAGTTCTATGAGCAGGAGGAGTTATTAAATATTTTCGTCTTACGTTAATGTTATGAACATCGGTTCTAAATCTAATTTTTTGATAGATATATGGTGGTGTTTTCGTGGAAACTATATTGTGAAAAAATATTGAGGAGTGAAGCAGACGTCTATTTGTCATTTTTAACCAATTAATTTCAGAAATTTTGGGAGAAACATGTTCTCTGCGTGTAATACCACAAATTAATCTTACACACGAATTTTGCACCCTTTGATTTTTTTTTTTTGAAGTGTCATAGTCCAGACAAGGTACATATATTACATCACAGTATGCAAAATGAGACAGAACGAGAGAATCACATAATAATTTAAATGTACTTTTATTCAATAGCTGCTTACTAGCATATATCTTTTTAAGGTTGCAAATTCATTTTTAATGCAGCTATTAATATGACTTTTAACATCTTAAATTTGTATCAATTACTAGCCGAAAGTTCTTTGTCCCGTTAACTAATTCAATTGATATATTATCAATTTCAATTTTTATATTATCACTAAAACTGCTACGCAATTGGTTCTTTCCAAATAACATAACTGCCGATTTATTTGGATTTATACATAAACTGTGGTCTTCTGAGGTTTTTACCAAATTCTTTAAATCGGCATGTACCGTATCAGATGGAGGAAATGAGTTATAGAGTTGTGTGTCATCTGCATAGCAGTGTATATTGCACGTTAATAGTTCCTTATGCATTTGACTGGTATATATTGAAAATAGTAATGGTAGTGTAGAACCCTGTGGTACTCCACGATCCAAAGTTACTACATAAGATGATTCATTGTTTAAAATTACCATTTGTTTACGATTCATTAGATAATTTTGAATTAACTTTACTACATTGTTACTGAAGCCGATATACTTAATGCAATATTGACAGCAAAATTTTGTGATTAATACAATCAAAAGCTTTTGAGTAGACAAGTAGAATTACACTGTTAATTCATCATTATCCGATGCCTTTAATATATCATCTAAAATGCTAGAAAGAGCAGTTGTGCAACTATGACCTTGTCTAAAGCTGGATTGAGTTTATGTTAAAATGTGTTATTTGTTTAAGTGACTTTTTATTTTTGATTTGATGTAATTTTTTTTAAAACTTTCGATAGCGGAGGAAGAATGCTAATAGGTCCCAAGTCTTTGAAGTTCTTAGGTTGTGAAATTTTAGGTAATGGTATTACCAAGGATGTTTTCCATAAACTTGGGAAATAGTTTTCCAGTAAACACGAATTTACAATATGAGTAATGTAAGGGAAATATACGGGCAACAATAATGTATCAAAATTGATATAAAAAAATTATCTATTCCCAAAGCATTACTTTTAATTGATTTAAGGGTGTCATAAATTTGTTCATTTGTAGTTAAAGTAAAATTAAATTGTTCAACAGAATCTATTAGTCGATTATCAGAATAAAATTTTATAGTATCTTGAACATTTCCAGCTGGCATATTTTTCACAGAATTTACAAAGAAACTATTAATTTCATTAACATTTGAAATGTCAGCCGGAATATCAGTATTATTTTTTTGCGCGAATGAATATTAAGTTCATCAAGATCTTGCCATAGAGTTTTTGAAGTACCTGTTCGTATCCGTGAGTTAAGCCTTCCTTTCATTTCTTATTGCTTTGGTCGTGATTTTTCAAATTTTTGTAAGCCATTAAATGTTCCAGTCTGCCCGAATTTTTATATTTCTGTAGAGTTTCATCCCTCATCTTCATCATTAATTTGACATTATCTTAACCACCATTATCGTTAACCACGGTGCCTTTGGTTTTGTACAACTAGCAGTTTTTAGTGGAGCATGTTTATTTAACAAAGTGATTATTAAATTGTTAAAGTGCAAAATCTTGTTTTCTATTTCAGGCATAAAAAACATATTACCCAAAGCAAGAGATTCTAAATCTACAAATGCATCATAATTCAAATATTTAAAATATCGATACGTCTTAAATATGCTGGTAAGAGTTTTTCTCTGATATTTTTGAAGTTACAAAAAATCAATTCATGGCCTGTCTGCAAATTATTGTAATGATCTACACCACTAGTACAAATGAACCCCACCAGAACAGATTACAGCATCAATTAAGGAAATTTTATTTATAGAAAAACGTGTGAGTTTACTTATTAGTTGGGAAAGTTCATAATCATTTAGCAAATTAGTAAATTGTAATGTACTATTATTCTGTAAATCCAATAAATTAATATTAATATCCCCCATATTATATATCACATATATTATATGTCAATCGGTATAATATTTAAAACAGTATCCTTAAACAAATCCAGAAAATTTTTAATGTTTGTATTGGGAGGATGATATAAAACTGCTACGCGATATATTTTTTTAAACAAAGTCATTTTTAACCAAAGTTGTTCCAGTGTTCGATGACTACTTATATTACTGGAATGAATCGAAACAACTGTAGAAAGAGGACTTATCCCGATTTAGTCTCCCCGATCCCTCAATCAGAGGAAGTGCCGATCCCAACGTTTCACCAGCGATCAGAGCGCTGTGAGGACAATTGTTCTCCCTCTACTGATCACGCTTATGATACCTACTAATGAAAGTGATAGTGATTATGGGGGGATGCCATTAATCCCTCAACGAACAGGATGAGTTAAATGACCTCTCCAGAGATCTCAACCTGTCAAAATAAGCTTCTGAATTACTGGCTTCCAAGTTGAAGGAGAAAAATTTGCTGGAAGAAGAAACCAAAATTACCTTTTACCGTACACGAGAAAAGGATCTGCTACGCTTCTCTTATCAAGAAGACAATCTTGTATTTTGTCACATTAGAGGACTCCTGGACAAAATGTCTTAACTATTCTCCATATAAATGGCGCCTATTTATTGACAGCTCAAAGGGAAGTTTGAAATGTGTCCTTCTACGCAATGGGAACAAATATGGTTCATTAGTCATTACCAATTCACAACGAAAACTAAAGAAGAACATGACAATATAGCTTTAGTCTTGGATAAGATAAAGTATCATGAACATGCATGGATGATTTGTGTGTACTTGAAAATGGTGAACTTTCTCCTTGGACAGCAGAGTGGCTACACCAAAAGCAGAGACAAAACACCTCTGGGTTACAAAAGATTGGCCTAACAGAGAAAACATGGAAGTTGCAATAAAGAGTGTCATTAACTACCCCTTAGTTGAACGAGACAAAATCATCTTTCCTCCACTGCACATCAAGCTGGGCCTTATGAGGCAGTATTTTGCAGTATTTATCTTGATAAGAACGGATCATGCTTTGCATATATACGATATATAGCATATAAGAAAATGCCTCAGTTGAGTAAGGAAAAAATTAAATATTTGACGGCCCACAAATAAGACAATTAATTAAGGATCCTGCCTTCGTAAATTCGACGAATGAGGCTGAGCGAAAAGCCTAGACATCATTTGTTGCAGTTGTCGAAAATTTTTTGGACAATCGCAAATCTGAAAACTATGTTGAACTGGTAAACGAGATGCTTAAGGGTTTTAAATCCCTTGTGTGTAACATGAATATTAAGCTGCACTATTTACATAGCCACTTAGACCGTTTTCCTGAAAATTTAGGAGACACCAATGAGGAAGAAAGTGAAAGATTTCACCAAGATATTAAAACTATGGAGGCCCGCTACCAAGGAACATGGGATACGCACATAATGGCAGATTGCTGATGGAGTTTTAAAAGGGACTGTTTCAAAATACATTCAAGAATGTCAAGGAAGAGAAGCTTCCAAAGTGTTCAGTGACTAGTTTCATGATGACTTTTTCCATTAACTTTGTATAATATTGGTATAATATAATAATAAAAATTGCGTGCTTAGTTTTTTTATTTGATCCATGGACTTAACTTAAAATAATGTAACGTGTATTGCACTAAAATGTTATATCTTAAGAAATTGGGCACCTAGACAAAAACTAATGCCATATTTGAATTCAGGGCATCAAATACATATGAAAGAAGCTACAAATATTCCGGCACCAAAACACCTGTACACCTGTGTAATAGCTGGTACCTGAAATTATTTTCACACATCCCTTCGATCAGTCTGCCTTAGATAAACATAAAGTGTTATTAAATAAAAGCTGTTACACGAATGTTACACGCAAGTAGATACACGAATGTTAAATGTACTATTTTAGAAAATATAAAATAAAAGCCTGACAGCATAATGTGGCAGGCACCACAACAACAAAAGTAAATGTTTTTATTTGTTCTGTTTGTTTAAATGTACTTATCTTCCTTTAACATAAAATTAAATAAATATTTTCCTAATAATAATAATTATGTCAAAGAAGTCAAGAAGTTTAAGACAATAATAATCGTAAGTATTTATATTTTATTTTATTTTCCAATATTTTATGTTGGTGATAAGGGGTACCTCATTTGTATCTTATAATTATAAATAGTCAGTAATATTAATTATTATAACCATATTGTTACTACACTCAGCCACGCCTAGTGCTACCGTTAGATGAATGGGGAAATGATGCAAATAGCGTCTCCCTAGGACAATGCATATAACCTACAACCCGAATTAAAATAAATTCACTTTAATATTTCATTATCCAAAAATTAATTTAGTCAATTATCTAATTATGTCTTATGCTTAAACCGTCTTATAACCTGATTAGTAAACTCGCCCTGTAGGCGCAGTCGTTCCTAATGCTCAAAGCAAAATTCATTAAGTAACGGTCCAATATTGTACCCGGAGTGATATCGCTTACATAAATGGATCCTGAATCGAAGCACTTTTCATGAAATTGCACTTAGGCAGTCTCAGGTGGTAGAAAGTTTGATAATTAAATCCTTCATATGCAAATCACTAAATAAAGCCATTACACATGCATAAAGCCTAAACCCAATCGAGCTAAATGCAGATGAATCGTGAGTGGCAAGGTATAATTTAACCTCTGACAAATACCTACGTACTAGATTAGCAAGCTAAGACCATATGCCAGGTCATGGCGGATATTGCGGCGATGTTGGGCTCCTCTACATATTTTACTGTAGTATAAATATGTTATTATAAAAATAGTGCTGACATAGAGATTGTATGTATTACATGTGCAAGGTAGTACACAATACGTGTTCCAAATGGTAGTATTCTTATAGTTTGGTTATTTGTGAACAGATATCCATAAGAAAATAATAATGTTTCCATTATGTTGAAAAACTGCCGCGAGTAATATTTGAAATTGTATTTTTTCGGGATAATGTCGATGGCTTGTTACCTATTCAATATTATTAATTGAATTACATTACACATTTAATTGTTTGTTAATTCGGTTGGTGCAAACTAAGAGCCTTAAAACCAGTGGCGTGATGAGAGCACCCGTTCTCCTAAACACAGCGTTAAATTTTGCACCACAGGTGAAATACTTGGTGGTAACTTGGCTAAACTAAACTGGAATTTTCACCTCGAAAGAAGAATAAATAAGGCCTACATATCATATGAGCAGTGTCGCAGAACCATAGGGAAAACCTGGGGAATGAAACCCAGGGTGGTCCTGTGGATATACACTGTTATCATAAGACCAATGATGGCCTACGGAGCTGTTGTTTGGTGGCCCAAGAGTCAACAAATAACATCAAAACTCAAGCTATGCCAGGTACAAGAGTGGCCTGTCTGAGCGTAACCGGAGCTATGCGAACAACACCAACGAGAGCAATGGAGATACTGCTGTATCTTCCACCGCTAGATATACATCTAGAAGAAGTGACTTTGACTACCATGACTCGCCTCAAATCCATTAGCATACTACCAAACGCAAGCTGTGGCCAAACCAGAAGCCGTCTGTGGACTGAGGCTGTCAAAACGATACCCATTTTACGCAGGCATGTGCAGATGGTATTCCGCCTCGGCTTGTCTTTGATAAACCTTACACCGTACAAACTATTGGTGAAGATGAGACCGGCGTTGAAGGTGTAAACGATGTCTTCACAGACGGATCAGAGAAACAGGAAAGAGCAGGCTGTGGTATATATTCCAGAAATCTGCGACTCCGATGCAACTGGACTATGGAATAAAATGCCAGTGTAATACAAACATAACTCATAACGGTCATAACAGACACAGAACTCATAACAGGTATAACCATAACCGCACACGAGATTGCTCGCAGAGAAATAATCGGCAAGACAATCAGAATCTGCACAGATAGTAGACAATCACTATTGGCCCTGAAAACTATAAAATAACCGAAGGGTCAACATGGGAATGTCACCAAGCACTTGTGAGAGCCTGTCAGATGAATAATATCTGCATAATATCTGCCTGTGTTTGGTCAAAGGACATTCACAAAGCAACTGCAATAAAGAAGCTGACTAACTGGCCAATAAAGCATGCAGCCTGAGAATCCTTTGGCCTGGTCCTTTAAGTACACTATCAATTGCAGCGATACTCCAACTAATAAAGGAAAACACCCATAAGAAATTTAAGACGTTGTGGGATGAAACAAGTAGCTGTCAACTGGTCAGGAATCTCTTGAGATATCCCAGCGAAGAGACGGCGAGGAATTATCTGGTAATGTCTAGAGGAAAACTACGATTTGTTACAAGAGTCCTCACCGAACACTGCCGGGTAAGGAAGCACCTCCATAACATGAGACAGAGTGAAACACCCATCTGCAGAGGATGTGAACAGAAAGATGAAACGGTTGAGCATGTACTTTGTGAATGTCCCGCCGTGTCATCGACCAGAGAATGAATATTAGGGGAACGTTGGCCTTCTATGGATAATTTGAGGGAAATTACCCTAGGCAACATCATCACCTTTTGTACAACTTTAGACTGGTCGATGTCCTAGGGAGACATTTCCCTCACGGAAGAAGCACAAGGGGCCAATTGGGCCTAAGTGTAGCGGATCTCTGATCCGCACTCCGAACAAATTCCAGATTCAAGAACCAGTGACGTGCAACTATTACCTACCTACTATAGAGGTAAAAAAAACAGAAAAGTCTGATGTGGATTATCTCGAAGAAGAAAAGTATTTTTTATAGAAGATTATGAAATAGGATAATCTTCTACTCCGCCTGAAGAACCTGATATTACAGAATATTCCTGATATTCCAGAACAAGAGAGACAGACAATTTATAGCAAAGATTGAGGCAATATCACATAAAGAGTAAATATACAGTTAATGCATTGCGTAAGAAATATTACACAAAATAATTCGACATAGGATGAACAAAGACATGTCAAAAGATGTCTTGAACAAAGAGGATGAAGGATGAACGAAGAGGATGTCCTAGAATTATTTTTATCTATATTTCATATCGTTTGTACACCAAGAAGTTTACTATTTTTATTTTAGAAAGAAAATTTTGATCGAGGCTCTACCACGTTTGACGGTATTTACACACTTATCAGTTTAATTTAAATTAGTTATGACATTTCAAATTTAGACGATAAGGTCTGTAGTGTCACACGGTTATTGGTTATGTACTAAAAAACAGGGGGTAATAAGGAACTAACACGTCCGCGGGTTTTTATCGCAGGAATCGGTCAATAGGCCATTTAAGAAGAAAAAACTGCGGGGTGCTATTCAATTAGTGGGTGCAAATTGTAGATAGGGGTGAAAATTAACCCTTTTAAGTTTTTTCAATATATCTTGCAAACGAAGCAAAATGTCTTGATACTTTATATGAAACTTTTTGTAGAGAATTAAATTTCTTAAGTGAATTTCTGAGTTTTTAAAAAAATTTTAAAAAAATATGACGAAAATGTCATTTTATTATTTTATAAATTTTTATGGCCTAAATTGCGATTTTTTGCAAAATTTTGGTTTTTTGTCTATAACTTTTTTTAGGTCAGAAATAGGTATAGATATTTTTAAAAAGTAGATAAAAGTAGATAAAAAAAGTAGATAAAATATCCTTTAAAATACTGGGTCGAAAAATTTTTTGGGTTAAAAATTGACCCAAATATGGCCACTCGAACATAACTTTTTTTCATAAATCGCAATGTCATATAGCTACAAATATATATGGACACGTTTATACGTGACAATGTAACTGAAGAAGAAATAAGTTCTACATCAGAATATATTGCAGCTTCTTTGTATGGGGCAAAATTAAACATGACCCTAAGCAACTGTCACTTTAGACCAGACCAGAATTTATACAAAATATCAAAAAGTGTAAAATTTTCTCTGGCGCAATTACCACCAACACGTGATGCCATCAAACAGCATGGCCTAAGAACTTATTTCCAAATCCAGCAGTGACAAGGAAATCACTTAAATCCTCTGAACTGGGGTTAGAAAAATTCCAACTAGGTATGGATTACTTACGATTCACACAACACCACCTCGTGCGCCAGAGATTTTGCTCCAAAAAAGTGGCTTGTGGTTGCACTTTTTTTCTATGTAGCAATACCTATACCTATCTCTGACCCAAAAAAACTTTTCTCCAATTTGCACCCTCTAATTTAATAGCACTCCTCGGTTTTTTCTTTTTTAATATACCTAACCCATTGACTGATTACTACAATAAAAACCAATAAAAACGCCTCAGTTTCTTTCTATATGACATAACAATAGCCTACAAATAAATAAATAAATATTACATATATAGACTTTTCTATTACGTTTTCTACTTGGCTTTGTCCATGGAATGAGAGTTGCATTAACTGTGGTGAGTCGATATGGGAAAGCATCACACTCCACATGTCCGTAGTGTAGGTTTACGAGGCATCAAACGCCAAATTCAATGTACTAGATGTAATTGTTTAGCGGTGGTATCAGTAAAGTACTGACATTTGAACATAATCTTGTTAACACACCATTAAATAAACTTCTGGTAGTTAATTACACGAGAATTCCACATTGTGTGTTTGTATGTCTGAATCTAATTTATAAAAAGAGAACTACACAAGTAAAGTGAGAAATCTTATTGTTACACTTTGTATGTGGGTCAATTTGTATTTGTTTAATGTGAAATCAATGGCCTAAAGATATTTCCTTCAATTTATACCAGAGTATGTGTAGTAGCAATCAATATAAACCATATGTTTTCATAACAAACGCTAACGCTAGAGGTAATTAATGATAATTAAATATCAGTATAAAAATAACGTAAAATAACCATTACATGAAAAGCAATATTCATTATCTTATTTATCTTATTGATACTACTAATTATTTTTTTCAGCTAATTCAAATATTAGTAATTAAGGTATTAGCGTCCTAGTTGTAAATAGAATAATAAAAAATTATAAAATTATTTCAACTTTTATTTATTGACTTATTTAAACTGTAGTACTGAATCATAAATAATACCGAACAACTACCTATATGGCTATATGCCTCTACAGATTACAATTGAAATTATAACGTAAATTTGAATTTA
>CAXKVY010010127.1:0-29738 GCA_964058915.1 Tetropium fuscum
AGACCCAAGGACGGATATGCCAGCAGTATATCTCTTTTTAACTTACTGGAATGACGCGCCGTCTGTGTTTAGTTAAAACAGTCGCCTCTCTTACAGCGGCGGGTTTGCGGGAATTGCGCTCGTATTATGTAATATGTAACGGTCATTCGCGATAGAGTAGTATCTACAACCCATATCACTTATTTTGAATTTTAACCACCAGACATGACAAGAATGAATACAACAGTCCAAACTGAAAATCTCTAGTTCGAAATATTCACTACTAATTTTTCGAGGAGTTATCTGTCGTGTTTTGTGTTCCTAACCAATGTTCACCACTGTTCATAGAATAATTGAAACACTGATGTAATTTTTAATTTGAGTTGTTTCCCCTATTTTTCTGTACCTGTATGCTGTACCACAGATTCCTGTACCCGGTCTGTGTTGTGTGAGTCTTAAGTGTTTTGTGCTCTGTGCCACGAAACAGCATATTAAATAACATTATTTGTTGTGCCTGCGCCTTTGTTTTGTTTGTGTTTGTTGATGGCGTCCATCGGAATGTCCTCTATTTCCGGCTATTAAACGTAAAAGAAAGGCGTACGATACAGATTACTAGTTTCAAGATGCCAGGGACTATCGTGGAAAACTTAAGTGGCAGAAAATTGAGTATTTTAGTGACTATTTTACTGGCTTGTCAGCTAGCATGTTTCCTAGTCGGTTTAATTGCCCCGAGCCCGGCTACCTCGCAAGGGATTTTAGCGACAGTCTGTCTGGACGACAAACCCAATGATGATATGGACCGATGGTTTACTAGGAATTGCCCCCATAAAATAGATCTTGCTCATGATCATGGTTATGAGGCAAGAAATCTAGTATGTTTTCCTTTGTCACTTTCAAAGGGTAGGTTATACCTCAATTTTGTTTTAGGTTTTTGTCGTACAGATGCCTCGACATGACGATTTGGACTTTTCACGTTGGCAACAGAATTTAGTGGGTGTTTTGCAAGTGGATATGGTTTACCAGGCTGAGCTAAAATTAGATCAAATTATTGAGATGACTTTTGATGCCCGCTTAGCCTACAGTGATAAAACGGAAAAGGGACGAACACCTTGGCAATATTTTACCCATTCAGAGGAAAAGCGCTACATGGATTGTACTTTTGATCACAATACCATAATTGAAAAAGAGGGATACCCATATAACTGTAGTATGATTCCTTTGTTTGAATTTGGTTCTATTCCGCATGATTATTACCTGCTTAATTTACGTTTACCTTATGACTTGGCTGGTGAAAAAAATACTGGTGTAGGCAAAATAGTAGATATTTACCTACATATAATACATATGAACGGTGGTTTTACTAGAGTTTGGGTTTCGTTGAAGACATTTTTCTTCCCAATTATTGTCGGAATTATGATATGGTTTTGGCAACGAGTACATAGACTGAATCGCACTCCAGTCCTATTGGAATATATGCTAATTGTTTTAGGAGGTACGTTAGCTTTTCTTAATTTGCCGATTGAGTATTTGAGTTTAACATTCGACATGCCTTATATGTTATTACTAAGTGACATTCGTCAGGGCATATTTTACGCGATGCTACTATCATTTTGGCTGGTTTTTGCCGGCGAACATATGTTGATTCAGGATCACGGTGAGAAAAACACCTTGCAAAGGTATTGGAAGCATTTGAGTACAATAGTAATTGGCTGCTTGTGTCTCTTGATATTTGACTTCTGTGAACGTGGGGTGCAATTAATGAACCCGTTCTACTCTATTTGGGTAACGCCTATCGGTACTAATTTAGCCTTGTCATTTATAATTTTAGCCGGTATGTCTGCCTTTATGTACTTTATTTTCTTATGTTACATGATCTGGAACGCCTTTGTGAATATTAGCATAAAGCGTTTAAGTTTACCTAGCATGTCTCAAGTGAGGCGTTTGCATTACGAAGGTTTAATCTACCGTTTTAATTTTTTAATGCTAGCTACTCTGGTGTGTGCTGCGCTAACAGTTGTATCTTTTGTACTTTCGCAAATTGTTGAAGGTCAGAACAAATGGGATGAAAGCTTAGATCTGGAACTAACATCTGCATTGCACACGGGTGTTTACGGTATGTGGAACGTTTATATTTGCGCCATGCTTATATTGTATGCTCCGAGTCATAAAAAATGGCCCGCAGATCCTATTTGTGCCGAAGGAGAGGAGGTGGAGTTTAGTCGTTTACCAACGGAGTCCACACCTAATGAGATATCTTCCTTAACGTCATTTGCTAGTAAGGCTAGTATCGAGTAATTTTGTAGGCAGCTGTTTTGGTTGTGACTTACTAACGAATTTCGCACCTTTACTTATAGGAATATTATTTATTTTGATAATTGTTAGGAACTTGTATGGCAATGTTTTAGGTTAGGTGGAATGTTTAATAATTGTTTGTTTTCCCAGTATTTTATTGTCAAAAAAATCTGTAGAATTTTTGCAAGCCCACGACTTTTACACACATTGTATTTTGTCTATTTCTACGGAGCAGCTGGTATTTATATGATATTGATAAGGTAAGATATTTACATGACATTATTATGAACTTGTGTAAACTATGTACCTACTTAGTGTCTATAGGACGAATATAAATAACGCACATACTTGAATTACTACTTACAACTCGAATTAATATTTACTTGCCTTTTTATATTACATTGACGACATTTATCGTCTCTTAGATCGTTGTTATTCCCAGTATTATATTTGTGATCTTCTTAAACTTATTTATGTAATTTTTATATATACTTGTATTTACTAATGAATTTTAAATAAACAATTACATGTGTTCTTTGCTATTTTATTTTTTCACAGGATCGATGTCTGTTGTCTGTTCTATAACAGTATAGTCCTATAAGCCAATAAGCCGTCTTTTTAGGGTCGCCAGCGAACATCACAAACTCCTCATCACGCCCACTGAGGTAGCCTATACCACGTTTATAAGCCTTGATATCATCCCAACGATAGTCTATAATCGTTGATATCATCCTACATAAGTGGCTTTAACCTACATTTTTATCTGTGCTTTTTATACATTTGAACAGTGCGTATTATCACTGAATCATTGATTGAAGGAATAAATCAATGATATTGAACTGTTATTTCATATAGAGTACAATGGTATGGAATAGAAGTCCACGAACAAGAATGGACAAGACAACCACAGAAACATTGAGCTAATGAAAAACTGACAACTGCCATAAGTCACAGAATTATTTATGACTACTAGTCACTAGTTTATGACCACAAAACAAAAAAGACTATATCTGTGACGTGCGCTATCTGAAATATAGATTATAGATGAATTTCTGACTGCAGCGCAAACTATTTAAAATGGCCAATCGCGCACAATCATTTAAATTTTAAATTCCTCTCAACACGTTGCAATGCATATTACATTAAAGTCAATAAAGTAGATAGTAGGTATGTTAGTACCTACTATCGACTTTATTGACGATATAATATGAATATCATAATTCAAAGAAAAGGTATATCAATGATATATGAATGTGAATAAGTCTCTGAGCATATATATTTATGTAGGTACCTACTCCGTATATAATATATTAATCTATGGTATGGTACCTTGGTCGCAGCATGACAGCATGCCATATTTGCTTTTTACTACGAAGAAGCGTGGCCATTCTTCAAGTCTACATCTGTGTACAAGCGAGGTTGCCAATTCGCAAGGATTATAGACTAACAGGATTGCTTTTCGGCCACGTGTTGTTAGACAAGATCTGACGTCAGCGGTTAAGTTCAGCCGGCATCCTTTTGCGCCAACGGTCGATTCCAAATTGATGCTTGGTCAGATAACACTTCTCTAGACACGATGTTAATGTACAAATGACACACTACACAAACGCCGGGAAATACACCGGTGGGGCAATGAACCTACGCCGTACGTATCCGCTGACGTCAAAAGCGTGGTGGGGGCCTACGAGATTTGTCTAACGTTGCGCCTTTTGTATGTGTGAATCGGACTTAATGTCCGTGCTCATCTATGATCTCTGCGTGACTGTGTAAACTGGGCTTTATCCATGTGAAAAGTTTATTTGAGCTGTCAAAGTCAAAGGAGGGACAAGGAATCCCTCCTTTATTAAGATTAAGAACGTAAATGTGTTAAAATCCACCTTCTAAAGTGCCCAGAGTCCAATAAATTAACATAATTCAATTAAATTTTATAATTCTAGAAAACCTATTCTAAATCAATGCGATGTTAAAAAAGTCTTGTGACAATTAAGTATGTACTTACTGTTCTAGAAAGGTAAGTAGTATTACTTACTGTTTTGTTAGCATTTGCCACCAGTAAGCCGCATCCTACGGTATTATTTTGAAAGTTCATTTAATTAATATTATTTAAATAAAACAAGAAAACATGATTAAATGTGTATATTTTATAGAAAATATATATGTACAAAAATCCCATAAAAAGTTATATAAATCTTTTCATATCTCTTTCAACTTAAACTACTGCACTAAAACGCGATATATATATCTATAAAAATGGCAAAAATAGTATTCTTAAATCACTAACTAACATTAATATATTGGCTGTACCTACACAGAAAATTGTGCGGCACAATATACGTAAAATATTTTATCGTACAAACATATACAAACTATACAAGATGGCTTTCCAAAAGAACTGGAAATAAATATACAAACATTTCAATAAGAACATTGAAAAATCAGACTTTACAGCAATATATCAAAATAACAACATATTAAAGCATATATATGAACAAAGTAAATCTCATTTACCTAAGTACAACAAAATACTATGACTTTCAGATACATTAGAACAATTAATTAACGGTCATTTAAGGCACATATCGTAAAATTGGAGTGTGACAAAAGTAACTCTTAGACTTTGTCAGTATTTAAGCTGTAATTAGTGAAAAAAAAATTTAAACACGTCAGACCACAAGTTATTCTAGGTCATAAATTCTCTAACCTCAAACATAACTCTCACTCTCAGCGTCTGTCACTAGCAACAGTCTTGCAGTAGCGTAAGTCGGTGGCGGCGGGGGGGGCGGTCTATACGTGGGCGGTCGGTGCACCGGCGGCAGATGCCTTAGCGGAGGCGGCCGCCTTGGAGGGACCGGTGGTGAACACAGACTTTCGTTTGAGGCGCAGAAGGCCTCGTCTTCTTCTATCCAAGTGTTGTCGAGGGTTCGCATCCTCGCCGCTTGCCTCGCCCAGTCGGATCGGTGGAAGGAAGGGGTGTGGTAGTTTAGGCCAGGGCTCTCCCGGTCGTCTTCGGATAGTGTAAGGCCCGAGTCGCGACTGAGAGATTTCTGGTCCTTGCTCAATTCTGCAGAGTCTAGGGATAGACCGAGAGCTGAAAGAAAATCACATATTAACATGCTGAAAAAACAAATCAGGGTTCCGCTGCGGCAGTTTATAGTGACTTACAATGCAAGCTGTCAGATTCCTCGGCACCGCTGTCATTCGCGACCTCACCTAGCAGAGAAACCACCTGCGTACCGAAAAGTGCCTGGCAATTGGTGATCAACATCTCTATTAACTTTGGGAGCGTCCTTAACGGGGCATTTTGCGTTGATTCCCAGAGCAAACTTGGACCGACGCACACACCTAAGAGGAAAACATGGTTAGATTAAACGTGAATGTCGACTGCAAAAAACCACAAATAACCTACCAAGATTGGCTGCTGACATGAGATTATTCCTTGACATTTTAGCAATGTTATACAAGACACAGATTACATGCGCTAAAAGGAGATGGTTCTCTCTTGGTAATTGGTTCAAAATCCGCCTCATATGCTCCAAGCGTCCACTACTGGCAACGTTTAACCATTCTTGTGCATTTCCACTAAGTAACGGTTCGGGTAAACTCCTCAGGAAATCCTTTAGTAAACCTGCTAGTAATAAAGCGGGAGTATTTGAGATTTCTTCACACACCGTAGCACCTAGAAATAAAGGAATATTTTTTTGTGAAAAGAAATAAAACAAAGGTAGGATAATATAGACTTTTATAAAAACCATAAGAAACAAAGATTTCGCCTACCTTGTGAGTCAATCTTCTCTCGGAGCTCCCTTAAGCCCCTAGCCGAGGCACAACGTCTAAAAATCCCCTGCGTATGGGGACCTCTTTGGAAAAGGGCCCTTAGCATCGCTAGGAGCACTGGGGGTAGAGTGTTGTTTGTACATAGCCTGGATAAGGCTACTCCGAAAAAGCGACAGCTTGCTTTCCGAAACAGTTTCAATGGCGTTCTGAAAAAAATTGTTAATGTATTAACCAATGATTGGGAATTGATATTTTTTTGAATAGAAAACTGTATATTTTGCTTACTTTTTTGGAGTGACTTTGATGTTGGGCTTCAGTTCGAACACAATATCACTCGGTATCCGCCTATTGTTGCAGTGCTGCAAATCGAATCCCTCCTCAGCACACAAAGACTGCCTCAGCCGGGCGAGCTGTATAGAATGGGGCCTCTCGCACCCTATTAAAGGGCAGGGGGCATTGTCTCTGTCTCGAGCATACAAAGTATATGTCCAGTCACCGGTTCTTGTTTCAACCAGCGCTAGCCTGGCTACGTCTCCCGAGTTCATCTCAGGGCCTACGCCTAGCGTTTTGGAGCACTCAGTTCCACTCAAGGGATCTCTGTAGACCACTTTGATATTGGTGGTGGGTGGTTCGAGTCTTAGCTGAGCTGACAGGGCTTGTTGTAGCTCCCTCCACCAGGAGTCTCTGGCGGCTTGTGTGCAGAAGGTCACTAGATATGTTCGGGCAGGTGAGGGCCAACCAATGAGGAATCCGGTGTCTGATTCCGGGCACGGGGCCAACCATAACTCGGAGACTCGAACACTTTCCTAGAAAAAATTGGTTTTGAGAATTGTCTTTATTTTTGAAATACTAACTTACTTTTAACTTGAAACTTCCAGCAGACCTAGGCTTGGCTACTAGCAGGAGATCAGAGAATAGGAACAGGTGTCTTGGTTTGGCATTTAGAGGGAGCTGGCGTGGTGCCATGGCACATGGGGCTTCGACTAAGAATATCCGGGTGCATGGGCCCTGGTTGTTGTTTTCCAGGATCGTCAGATCGCCCAGGGACTTCTTCCTGAAGGATTTCGTCTTCTGCGCCAAAAAAAATAAGTTACAGATTTTCTAAAATGACAATCACATAGGGTCCAACGTAACCTGATATTGATATATACGACAACCTGATACTGATATATTAATTAAGATTAATAGCTGTTTTGCTAATTTGCGCGCAAAAAAACAATAAAAATTGCAAAATCATAACGGCAAATACCAAAAACGTAATGATTAATAACGGGAACGATAAATTTCCGAATGAAAACTGACTCCCAAAAGTCATTTTGATACGTGGCTGTTCTGCTAAGTTCCCTGGAAAAAATCCGAATATCGCAATAAAAAATTGCAATATCATCACGGCGACTTCGAAGACCCGAGTAATTATTAAGGGAACGGGAACGATAAATTCCTAAACCTAAACTAAAACTAAGCTTTAAGTCATTTTGAAACGAAATTAACGGCTGTTTGCTAAGTTCCCGGGAAAAAATCCAAACATCGCAATGACATTGCAGAATCATCACGGCGAATTCCAAAACATCACGATTTACGAGAACGAGAACGGTGAATTCCTAACCTAAAACTGAGCTTTGACGGTCATTTTCATATGAGATTTTTAAGATGTAGCTCGATTGTTTAGGCTCAGCTCAAAGGATTTTTAGAAGTTTATTCTATTTTTATAATTTATAAAGCCTTGGTATGAAGGCTTTATTATAAATCCAATAAAGGTTGCCGAAATATAAATAAACTGATTATTTATTTAATTTAGCGCTAGCAAAATATCAAATATGCATACTCAGACCATGTGGTGTGTCCTCCCGGGAAAATGTATTAAAGCAGACAGAAAAAAAACGCAGATAATTCGTATCTGTAAAATTAGAGGATCAAGGACCTTCCAGCTGCTTCAGATTACACATTTAAATCAGTTGCAGGTACCGTAAGTGTCCAATTATTATAACTGTGCGCCTTCTCACATTCTAATTTTTTCAAAGTCCGAGGACTCACTTCTATCGCTTATTTAAACAATACCAAACCAACGCGCCGTGCATCTTCGCGATATTACACCAACGCTGACATCGCAAAAATTCTGCTGCATCACCACCTGGCCAACATTCTGATACCCGTGCGACAAAAAGCGTCGCGAACTTGTGACTCATTTAATTGAAAATGCTTATTATTACAAAATAATTCATTAAAAACCGAATTGGTTTTTTTCCAGCGCCGAATCCCGATGGTACTGGTACCCTCGCTGATTGTCTTGTAAATCAAATGAAAAGAGCAAAAAAACTATAACCTATTATCGTGGCCAATGGATTCTAATGAAACTGAAAGTAGGTACTTATAATGGCGTCTTTTTTCTAGTTTATTGCCGGTGGAACAAGCGACATAAAATGGTGAAAGCTCGACATATTATACGCGCGCTATGAGTACCAACGGTTTTTGCCGCTTTCTGTAGGTAGGTAAGATGTAGGTACCTAAATATTTTATGAGCCGACACCGATAAGCGGAATGTATCCCAGGTTCGATAGCAATTTTTTTTCGTTGAACTTAAACTGTCGTTAAACGTTCCTGTACTAAAATGCCGTTAATAGGTATGACGTTAATCAATATGACGGTTGTTCAAATGTACACATATCTATATTGTCATAACAAAATTCTTGTAACGTAATAATCTAAAAATATTCTTGGGAAACCAACTGATCCTCCTGGGCTGACCTTATACCATGTACATGTATCTTTTATAAGTGGTATCGAGGCGGCATCGAGAACAGAGGGATGAGTACGTGACTTAGTATTAATAATATTGGGGAAAGTGTTAACATTTTGAATATAATTAGTCCATTCTCTCGCCCTCTTTCCAGTATTTCCAAAATTAAATACCTCCAGAACTCCAAAATATTGGCATCAAATTGCAACTTTATCGAAGTTGGCATTCTGGCACTTATGAAAAAAATAGCAATCCAAAGGATACGAGAATTTAAAGAAATCCTATTGATTAACTAAAAAACTAAATCCACTTTTGATAATTCGAGGTCATTCTACACTAGTAGAAACTTTTAAATTGATTACAACAAATGTTGTTTCATTAGTAGGGTGTCAAGTTTCAATTTACACTATTAAAAAATCTGACTAGGAATTAGGATACCGGAAAATCTCTTGTTGATACGCGATATAGGTATAAACATGTATACACAATTTGAAATAACAGTTCCCAGGCATCAGAGTGACGTCACTTGACATCTCATTCACGTTGATTCTTAGTGTAACCCGTCATTCGTCAATTGTCCAAAAAGAGACGTGTTTTAAACGTTTTCTTTTACACTTATTAGCGACGTCATCTAGGAAACGTCTAATGTACGTCATAAATGCGGCTATTATGTAAAAACACGGAAAAGTAGTATATAGAACTTTCACATAATGCAAAAAGTACACTATCATGGCATAATATGTATTGTGGATAAATTTTTTGGAATAAAAATTGAAAAATTTATTTTGTATTTATTATGCAGGTGTACTACTGTTTATACATTTGGAAGTTTATAGAATCTGTTTATTTATTAACTCACTAACTAAAGTCTAACTTTCATCCATGCTCCCAATTAATACGACGAAAAGAATAATAAAGACGTCATCTACACATTATCTAGATTGACGTGAAAATGACGTCTTTAGATTACGTCATTTCGATGAGACATATTGTCGTTATTTTTACGTCCTTACAACGTTTTTATATTGGTGATTTCGAGGTAATGGGTCACGTAAATATCACGGGAAAATGACGTCACTCTGCTGCCTGGATTACAGTAGCAGAAATTTCCATTTTGAAATGAGCACTTTAAAGTTCTTTCACTTTAAACACTTTCTATTACCTAATGCAAAACAAAAAATACTTAAATTGTTTAACGCAACATTTTTGCATACCCGACTTTTTATAAATAATTAGTCACAACTTGAAATTTCAAACGAAATTTTAACTATCTAAACTTTTTGATTTATATTTGATAAAAAATTCAAAAGTGTCCCAAAATTGTATCTACCTACTACTTACCACATGATACGTAGAATTTGGTTCCGCAATATGCAGTCCGAGATGATCATGAGGGAACAAGTCCTGTATACGGTCCAAATCTCTCCGTCGGCCGTTCAAAATCGGCTGGGACCCCCCCAAAAGCCGGCCATAATCTGCCAACCGTTCAGCCTGAAAACGAAAAAAAAACTAAGTACCCCTGAATGTTCAGTTCCCGAATAACCAAGTTTAAAGTTTTGGTATCCAGACTTGAGTCCAACATATTTAACGAGTTTTTCGATTTTTTTAGTTTTATATTAATAATCATAAACCATATATCAATGTAACAATCTACTCTGCCTGTGTTTGGTCTTTGACAAGGTCATCGAAATATTAGAAGAAAGTTTTACGTAACCAGGTCATTAAATCGAGAATACATTAGCATTATACACTGTTGCAAAGCCAGACGAGGTATTGAGAAAAAAACGCACATACAGGTGTAAATTATAGACTTTAAAAATCCTTTTGTAGCCTCTCACTAAGAAAAAATGAACACGAAAAAAGTAAACACCATTGTATATATTAAATTAATCGTGGATTCCTTTCACTATACCGAGACCTGCTCACCTCACTTTAAATACTACACTAATAACATTAAGTAATAATTGGCTGTATGACTTTCCATTCAAATTTTCGATTATCATAATTACATTACGTTTTACGTGAATGGCAGCAATAAATCTTACGAAATACCTAGTAAGCTGTGTGACACAAAACAATATTGTTGGGACAAATCTAGTTGTCTGTTTTGTTATTCAGCAGGGCGTCCCTTGATGAACCTTCTCGGGAGAATTGTGCATGACGAATATGGGAAAAATTGTATAGAGGGCATATAATGAAAGTAAATAAGTAGACGATTTACATACAACTGAAATGTGTGTATCGTGACCAAAGTCGGTAATTTAAACGAAGCACTGAACTAGGCCTTGGGGTCTGTCTGGGGCCCAAGGGGCCGCTTTCTCCCATCATATGGGCCGCGCCTCTTTCCCATTCAATATCGAAGCACGGGCGTGCGGCGTGCTCTTGAGGATTGTATTCCATAATTGGGTATGAATTTTACTCTAACAGCAAAAAAAAACAGTTCCAAGTGTAACATTAATTCTTACATAAGTATAAATTTTGTAACTTTCAATAGGTAGGAATTTTAAAATTTGGTATTTTGGTACACACCTAAATAATAAACATATAAATTGAAATGCATTATTTGTGATCTGGTAGGTACCATTTTAGCGCGTATTAAAAGATTTTTACTAAAAATAATCAGGATTATTGGCTTTAATTAATATAAAATCAGCGGTGGTTAACAGAATACTTAATTAATAATATTTATTTAAGACAACATCTCGCCCCCACGGACCAGCTTTCGCTACGCCCTTGCCCGGCACAGCCTACTCGAGTAAAAAGTAAGAATACTCGTAATAGTATCACTCAACGCATCTGATACGGCTCCTTTGTAGGTACGCCGCAAGGAAAGTTGCGGATCGATGATATGATTTGTTGCGTTCTTTGTTTATGTTTACTCATGGCAATTTAACATTTCTTGCTGCTTTTCACGTCCGCCGCGTTTTGTACCTTTTTTCTTCGGCTAAAACTGGCGCTGTACCTGGTGAGAAATAAATTAGGGGCCAAGCGGTTTAATTACTGATTAGAAGTATCAGGCACTATCAGACGAGGCAGTTTTGGCTGGACACCAAACGCTAAAAAGTTTGGCTTATTGAAACCTACGAAATCGCCTCCAGAAAACAAAACTGTTTAGTATTTAGCCAATAGCCTACCTATATTATTATCAATTGGAGTCTAACAAAGACCGCAATGATTATTATTAAAACAATTACTTACATTATAGACCGATAAGGCACGTTTTGCACAAGGTGGCATTTCACTTTGATAAAGAAAGTATTAGCACTGATATGACATACACTAACAAATTTCAGAACTTATACGGTTAGAATCACACGAGAAACTGGCCTATTATAATACGGCTATCTTCTAAATTATTACACAAATGCATCTGGGGCGGCATAAAAAATGCGTATTGTTATATAAATATTACTTTTTGTGTTATCTTTTTTTGAGTCATGTAATCAGTCAGTGTGCAGTGGTGTAACTAGGCGAACCTTCTGGGGGGGGGGGGGGCATGAGTTTTGTTAGTTTCCTATACTCCAGTACTGTTTTAACAGACAGTAGTGAACCAGGGGTGGATTCAGCCTGATGTAAAGGGGGGTCTGACTAAAGGTCGTCCGAGGCGGAGCCGAGGCAGTAGCGCCGTAGACGATTTTTTTTAAGGAATACAAGGTCATTGTGATTAAGACGTATGCTGAATGTGCTGCTACAACATAAAATAAGTAAACTAGTAACGTTTAATTACTAATAATATTAATGTTTAATGACTTCACATAAAAATTATTTTCTGAACAAAAGGGAGGCGCCGAAAGGGGGGGGGGGAGGACAATAGGAATAAAGTTCCAGTTCGCTAACACTGAACGAGCCTGTGTATACTGCTATACTGCTAAATTAAATTACAGTCCGGTGAGTCCAATGAAGTATTTAGATGATTTCTGCCTTCTGGTTTGTTTTATTGTTTTAACCATTTGCTTATCTGGGCTCGACTTTTACTGAAATTTTTAAAGACGTTTCGTGGTATTTTACTAAATTTCAGTTCCAGAATATAAAGTAACTAAACTAGAGGTAAAGGGGGGTAAAGATGGCGCCAAAAAAATTTAACTAATTTCCACATTGTAAAAATTCTTCAGTAAATTTGTTTTATTTACTCAAAATTTAAAAAAATACGCGTGCAGCACAGTATACGTGATAAAAGTGAATACTTCTTTACCGATTCGTTGAGAGTGAGTGAGGGAGGGAGTGAGTGAGAGAAAGAGAGGGGGGGAGAGAGAGAGGGGAGAGAGAGGGGGGGAGAGAGAGGGGCGAGAGAGATAGGGGGAGAGAGAGAGGGGGGAGAGTTGTATTGTACATATTCCAGTTATATCGTAATAATAAGATGTTGTATACAAATTTAATATTTAATTTATTTCTTCAATTTATACATTATCTTCAATTGGGGCAGGTATAGGAGCAGCGGATATTATGGCTTTATGATAACTGAAGTGTGAAACATATGTTCATATGTACGTAATTCTAGGCTCCCTCATATCTGTCATATGCTTTAGACGAAAATTTTATAAACAGTGTCGCAACGCGACCTTGAAAAGTTACTCTCATGCGGCCAAAGAAGTATTCACTTCAATAAAACAGCTAAATGTAATATTATATGATTACTTTTGAGTTTTATTTATCCTATTCTTGGTGAACAGGTAAGATCATCATCCATTTTGATCAGATTCGAAAGCTCAATCCAGATATATCCAGCAGGCTATGCATAAGTAATTATTCTGGTTATTGTATTCTGGTTAATTCCGTTTCCGTCACGATCATTTATAAACTATATCAAAATTGCTTTCCGCTTTAGAACACTTGTGGGGGATCGTTGCCCAAGTCACAGATGCATTCGCTATCTCTGTTTCTCTCTCCCTCATATCTGTCACTATGCTTTATCTCACTTGCGAGACGAAAATTTTATAAACTGTGACGTGACGCGATCTTGAAAGATCACTCTCATGCGGCAAAGAATTCACTTCAAAAAATATTCTCGGATACTGAGGAGGGGGGCCACAATGCCCTATGGGGGGCGCCCCCCTGGTGCCCTCGAGTTACGCCAATGCCAGCGTAACGTAAATAGGAAATAAATTATACAAAACTCTTTTACTCAGTCCATACTATTTCGTTTTTATATTATGGCTAGGTATGCGGTAGAAAAACGCGAACAAAAAGAAATGTGATCGCATTGAATATTTCTTAATGTGCGTTGTTGTTTTAATTATTTCAGATATTCCCATAATGATGAAATTACAAAAGCCAGGAATTTATGAAATATAAAATTCGATGTCTAATTTTATATTTAATTTTTTTTTTGAAGATTTTCCAACCTGAAGTTGGCTCATTTTCTTTGTCAGTGATCTGAACAACTTCAATTACGTATATGCATTTTTACCGTCCAACGCAAATAAATCTAGAAAAAATAAATGGACACAAATGAAAAAGCCGCATTTGGGGTCCCGCAGACTTCGATTTGACGCTGTATGACGAAACTATCTATAGCAGGATGTTCATTCCACAATCCAACAATCATAACATTATATGCATTACTATTGTCTGACGCTAAAAAAGCTGCAAGGGGAAATGTGAAAATAAATCGTTTTAAGCTGGAATTATAACAAATTTTAAGGAATATTTTCGACTGCTACATTTTATACTGTATTGTGTCATTTGTAAGAATGCGAATTTGAATAGCTTGTTGACGATATTAAATTAATTTATGCGTTAAGCTTTTCATTATTTTTCTTGAAAACGATTGTAACCATGGCTGTCGTTGCGATTTTTTCAAAGGGGGACTAATGTAGAAGAAATTAAACCAGAAGCAAAAAATGTCTCTCTGGCAAAAGTAACTATGACAAAACTCAGATTGAAGCAAGTGAAGCGGCGAGTTACGCTTATTTTCACAATTTATAAAGGCTATTTTTCTAGCTAATTCATTAATAATGTAGGTTAATAATAATATATGAAATTTTTATCTATAACAAAAAAATTAAATATTAGTTAAGAACAAGTAAAATATATACAATTAATAATAATAACAGGTAGGTACTATTCCTTTCATCTAACCTTAACTGTAAAATTATTGCGCGCCGTTTTCCCCGATTATGTAGGTGCGAAGGAAGAGACCATAGTTTAAATGAAAGTGATTCAAGTGACGCGATAATAATATACTGGTACTATAAAATGCATCAAATATTTAATAATGTTTATAAATAATTATATATGAAAATTTTAAAGGCCCCACTTTGGTGAGATAATTGAGATATTGTAATAGTAATAGATGGAGAAATATTTAATCTGTTTATAGAATACTTAATCTATTTCCTTCTCTATCGATTCCTTCTCTTTTATTATGGGCGCCAGTTCTATGAACACTGAATTTATTTATTTAATTGAAGGATCACTTTAGTCATGAGTCATGAGCACTCTATCGTCTTAGAGGGGGTCCAATAAGGGTTATTAATTTTTACATAAAATTTCTTTAAATAAAAATAAAAAAATAAATATATGATCAATCAAGTTTCGCATCATAATTTAATTTAATTGTATGCAAAATTTGTATGCAAAAGTGTTAAATTTATCTGAAAGCCAAAAATATTTCACAACTTACGTTTTGATCAAGCAGGGCGAGAAGGAGAAAACTTTGTTCAAAAATGTTGCACTCGGTTTTTTTCACCTATTGTTACGTAGGTATGGAACACGCTTTATATAAATAACATTTCAATGGGGCAATTATTCCATCCAAAAAGCAAATTATGTAAATATAAAAGGATTTCGGAATGTTATTTAAACGTATTAATCGTGTCCGCCTCTAATATTTAGACACAAAAAGGCACCAAGTTCAAATTTGACTTTTGATTTGTGAACGTTAAAAAGCGGGCCGTCCCTAATAAGTTTTTCAAACTGCCTCATTTACATATTTATACAATAGAGAAATGTCCACCTATGAATGTTCTACTACCCGTAACCTTGCTATTAATTGTTTACCAACGACGTGGATTTTGATTAGTCAACTAATTGGGCTCCAGTTTATTCAAGTATGCGGCTAATCATTTCTGAATAGGTTCTTTCATTGGAAAACGTAAATAAATATTTTTAAATGCTAATTAAGTTTTGATTAAAGCACCTGTTGGTTGTAAGATTTCTGCGGTGTGCAACCTTGAGTTTTCAGTACCTTATCGGTGTGGGAATTATTTGTAAAAATTCAGATCACAATTTTTATTTTTATCCGCTGTTTAATTAACAACCAACGACTTCTTGGGCGCATTTCTAGAAAGAAAGGAAACATATATCCACACAACAATATGTACGTATCTATACCAATAAATAAGAAGGGAGCGTCTGTCTGTTTGTAATGTCAAAATAACAGTTTTTACTAAATACAAATGAAAGTGTATCTGGTACGGTATACAAAAACCATTTTTGTAAATTTCTGTCTGTCTGTCTGTGTGTTTGTTCCGGTTACTATCCGAAACGACTGGACCGATTTTGACGGGACTTTCACTGATAGATAGCCGATGTTGTAAGGAGTAAATTAGGCTACTTTTATTTGAAAAAAATAATTAGGGTTCCGCGCAAAAAAATAAAATCCATGAATTAATTTGTGAACAAAATCCAATTCAATATATTTTCATCTCCAATTTAGAACTTGTTCATATTTTTTTAAATCTATACATTAGTATTCAAGTCTTGCGTAATTTATTGTATTATATGAATGATAGTTATTAATTCTATTCGTAATGAGTTTTGTTTTTGTATAAACTAATGAATTTCGTAACAAAATATATGATAACATTAATATATCCAATTGTTTAAACAGAGCATCCACATCACAACTTTTAACCAGCAGTTATTAGAAGACTAATTACAACATACATCTCGGTTTTGTCTACAAGAGTCCATTGTTTTGGTGTATTAGGAAATTTTTCGTTCCAATTGTATATTCCAAAACAGTATATCTAGCTTTTTGATTTGTGAAATGCACCGCTTTATCAATCAATAATATATGAAACTGATATAGCCGCGTTAGAAAAGTCGTTTGAAATTTTGGTTAGGCCACTGTCTTGTACAACAGTATTATGTCTCGTTGGACGGCCACTAGGGGGGTCTCGTTTCCCAAATGTATGATTTTTAGAAGCATTTGCCAGATATCTTGCCTGCAAGCTAGCTAAATTTTCGTCATCACTACTCTCATCTTCGAAATTATTATGTTGCAAAACTAAAACAGTCAGAATATGTATATTTCATACACATAACACATACCTCCAAATCATCTACATCGGGAAGGTTAGTAATATCTTCAAAGCGTACTCCACCAAGGTAACGCGAAACTCCAAAGGGATACAAGGTGTACCCAATCGAGAAAAAGTGGTAGTCAAAAACATTCAAAAACATAGAGTGAAGTTAATATGCCTAACGATTTTATAAGTTCCAAGGTTTTTTTTAAATATGCTGAAGGGATTTTATTGGTTAATAAAAAATGCTAAAATTACATGCAGTTTTATAGCCAGTGGTGTACAAAATGTACCCCCTTGGTACGACAAAGGTTAATTATTAGATTTTGGTTGTGTCAGATTAAAGCGTAGATGTTATGCAATTATAGGCGAGGATTCCGTAGTGGATGTCACCCCTCGGAGAAAAAGTAAAGCAGGCAGTCCCTCGTTTAGAAGATATTCCTACCCGTTGACGAAGAAGAGGTTTCGTAAAATTTCTCTGGTTGTATAACTGTTTTTAATAAACTACCAGCTGAGTAAATATTGATTATTAAAATTAGTCTGATGTGTAAATCATCGCTGCTTCATGACCTACAGATATAAATTCCTATAAATTCTTGCGCGTGCATTTCAATGACATGTATACGACCACAGAGCCATCAATATTAGACGTTTACATAATATTGTGGACCATAAATCTGAGAATGAAGCCTTTAATCTCGCTCAGGTGCATTAAGCCAAAATGTCGCTAGAGCTACGTGATTGTATACACGTATCCAGAAGCAGGTCAGAAACGCAGGCAATATTTACTTGTTTTTGACATATTTGTGGTGCCAACGCTAGATAAAGCCTTGTGGTATCTAAACTACGAATATTGTGATAACATTGACCTGAACTAATATTTTAAATTTATTTTAAGATCAAATCATGTTGGGGGATCGACTTGAAGCTATCATTTCCTTTATCAGTAGTAAACTTAGTGGTTTGCGCTCGAATAAAAACACGCGAAACTTTATGTTCAAAACGAGGAAGTCCTTTTAGTTTCGGGGGTTAAGCGGGGGTTGTAAATCTAAGATTTGCATACTATAATCATCTCCTGTTTACATTTTACAATAATTTATATTCTCTTAAATTATAATACGTTTGAACTTGAAGATGAAACGCGTCATGGCGCTTCATGTGCTTGAATTTTTGAAACACGATTCCAAGAGAGAGCCCACATTAGGGAAAGTCCCTAAGAATTCAATTTCTCCAAATTAAGAATTGATTTGCGTCCGCGATGATTTACTCGGTAAACAGACGCCCGGTATGCTATTGTTCCACGAGAATTTTAATGTGTTCCGTTGGCGTTATAGTTAATTTATAGGTTATGTTAATGATCTTTCGCCAGCCAGGGCGATTTCGATTGTTTTCCTGCGGCCAACACATGTTACCGAATACAAATCGACCGCTAACTGTACTATAGTATGTGTAACACCGCACGACATCGTAATTTTAAAAAGACATTTTCAATTCCTGGTATTGGTCCAATGGTACCGGGTCATTGCTGAACTATTTGGAAGAGTTGAGGTGTCTCTGCTGCTTGAAATTCATGACATTCTTGGCGGTAGGCAAAAGGTCAAACATTTAATTATTTCAGTTTCAATAAATACTTTAATAACTTTTGATATATGATTCCTTACCTTAAAAAACAAAGTTCGTCTACGGCAGTCCCGTGCATATTTAAATTTGTAAACGTTTACCTTTTCGAAACGTATTTGTATTTAGAAAATAAATTGTCGAATGATATGAGCCGCGCCGCATAAGAGAGAAAACGACGATATTCGACCATAGTGAACTCTGCATCTGAGAGAACAGTTCTTTCTTTTTTTTACCATGAAGATGAAAAGCTTATGGTTGACTTGCAGCAATGTGCGTGGAACAACACCCCCACACCGAAGCCAAAAACACCAGGTTTGATCTACATGAAAGAAATTCGAGATTTGGTTAACAAAAAAGGAAAACCCGAAAAATGGCAACAAATTCGTTCGCCAGGCGGTAAACGAGTGCTAAATAATCTATGTGAATAGCTCAACAATAAAATTAAAGCCATCAAGAATGAACATTTAATTTTTTAGAGTGTTGACGAAAGCACCGACTATTCTATCTCGAAGGCAACTAAATCCTTGAATAGGCCAAAGAATCATGACCCTCCCATTCGAAAAGAGGATGACAACTGGTCTCACTAAGATGAAAAAAAAGCAGAAATATTTGGTGATCACTTGACAAATATTTTCCAGCCATATGAACCTACTGGCATAGAAGAAATACCGCAAATTACTAACAGAGATGGCACGATAATTAAGCCGCCTGCTGAGACCACCAACACTATCAGAAACAATCTCAGTACAAAGAAAGCTCCAGATTATGATCTAACAACTGCACAAATACTTGCACAAGGGAGTTGCCCCGCAAAGGCATCATGAAACTGATGTGAAAACACATGTGGAGAAGAAACCTGAGCAATTAAACCTCAAATTCAGACAAATGTATTGGCTCCTCGAACGTCACTCTGACGTCCCTTGACGACTTACGAATTTCGGTGTTTCTGAAGGTAAGGAATGATCTAAAACTGATTTCAGCTTTGCTTTTTTTGCACTTTGTGTTTAACAAAGTGCAAATGGACAATTCGAGCGTCCAGCATCCAAACCAGTACCTACTGACGCATACTCAGAGCAGAATTCGATGATAAGAAGCATTTTTCTTTGACAAAAATAATAGCATTTATCTCTTAACTGTATAGACAGGGAGATAATCGCTTAAATGCATTGTGCATTAGAATGATTACGTCTGAAAGTTTAAGAGCTCTAACTAGGTAGTCTAGACAGGTGGCAAATTTGACGACTGGTTCCGTTATCGTCGGGTACGTTTTCGGTAAATAGTGACTTCCGAACATTTTTAAGGCTATGAGTCAGCACTATATGGAAATATAATCAAGACAGATGCGCAAGACCGGCCTGACCAGATGACTTACTGGCGCTTGCGACCGACGGTTTAACTAAGACTTTGTGATGTTAATAACACTAGCTAGATAAAAACATGTTATGCTATCAAATTGTTTATTTCTGGTACTGATGAAGATACTTTTGGTAATTTTTTGGGTGGTGCGTTAATTTCTTGTAGAAGTGTTAAAAGTATCGTTTACATCCACTTAAATTAACGGAACGCACGACAAATTCAAACTTGGTGTTTACAACCAATTAGTGCAAGTCGTCCAGGCGCATGTGCGATTGACGATGACAGCTGATTTCTGTGTTTACGCTGTTTACTCTTCATTGTCAAATGTCAAATCAACTTGAATACAGAATTACAGTTATGATTTTGGTGTTTAAACGAAGTTAGTCTAAAGTTGTTTTAATTGTACATTTTTTTCTGAAAATATGCCGATTTGTATCTGTACTGTACCCTGTACCGTGGTAGCAACATAGTCGGTAAATGTCAGTTGACGTTGAGAGAGAAAAGTACATGCTATGTTACTTTACTTAAGCTGTGATTGGGTAAATTGACGCACAGATTCTCTTAAATTGAAGTTGGTTGAACTTTTACATATGTTAGGTTGCTTTTCTTATTTTTCTAACTAATGTGAACGTTTCCATAAGTTTAGTATACATTCAACTTTTCTTAATCACTAATTTTTCGTACGTTACGTTAAGTCAAGTGGATGTAAATGATAATTTAGTTAACATCAATTAATCGCTTTAATAATGATCCTGTGAAGAACGTGTAAATAACTTACTTAATGCTTATGATATTACTTAAAGAAACGTTGGAAACCAGAACTATTGTTTATAACTCGAAGAGCTTTTTAGAAGACTTAAGAAAAACTTCTGTGTACTAGACCGACGTAATGGAAAATCCGGAACACTTAATTTAATTTCTGTTCAAGACGCAGAAGCAATTTGCAAAACATGTTTATGCAGAGCCCTATTTACAAATTATATTATATAAATTGATAAAAACCATTTTCAGGGTGGATTTCCCGCTCGCTTTCAAGCTTTGTTTACTCATATGCTTCCAACTTTTCCTGGATATCATCTCTGCATAAATTCGACGCAATGTAAACCTTTCAACGATAATTACAAAGAAAACGTGTATAAATTCTGGTAAAACAACTTTACCTTCTAAAAATAGGTTTACTTACAAAATAAACTAATTAATTTATTATATTTGCTGAAAGCTGCTAATATACCGGTTTGGCCCACCTATGCTATTTGAATACCTGCACAGATTGAAACCTGTAAATGAATTAAAAGCGCAGTAATTTTTTTAATAGGTGCCTTGTTAGATTGTCAATCAAACTACATAGTTGGTTCATAGATACGTAATATTTGTCACAAAATATAGTTTTGTATAAAATATTTTTTTATGACATAATTACTTCCTTGATAATAATACATTGAGGAATAATATAGGAATACTACTTTCATTATTATAATGGTATACAATTATTACCTCTTGATATTATTTTTGTTGACATTCTGTTTTCGAACACGCTAATATACACGTATTATTATAGTTGAGTTAAACGACGTTTCATCAACTCGCATATTGAAGCGGAACCACGGGGCTGCTCAAATTGTTCCTTTGATCAAAATCGATGCATTGTCCCACATCAACTATACCATGTTTATTAATTGATTCTCCCGACAAATTCAATTCTTGCATAAAATGGAAGTACCTATGATTAGTTGATTCCCATAACTGTAGCACAGGAACAGCTTTAGAAAAATGATTGCTAATGAACTGACGCCCCTTATCACATATGATGCATTCTGGTACACCATATATCAGAGTCATTTTTATCGATGTGATTTACTATACCTATATACTTACTTGACTACATACATATACCTACATACTTATTGAAAACGTCAGCCACTGCCAATGCAAATCAAGTTTCTCGTTTCCTTTCCCTATCATTCTGCATATGCCAACAGTCTAAATGCATAGAAGTAGCTTGCAATTAATTGCTTCTCAGGCTTGATGATGAGCGAAATTTTGCAATAGAATGAACCATTGTATTGTTTTGTACAGTTTGAACGAATCAGAATGCTGCAGAATCTTTTTAGTTTTCGTTACACGCGCTGCTCAGCTTCAAATTCGACTTTAATGAATTTATACTAATTTGGTATTTGTGCAATTATGTAAAATACACATAAAATCATATTTGATTATTCACAATACTAGTTACTTTAATAATAAAGGTTAATAGAAAATTACTTATAATAAAACCTATATAATTAAAATATTATAATGTGAAGATATCCACATGAATGAACTAATGCGCAAACACAAATAATATTTCCCTGTTTCTGAATCTAGGTATTACTTTTATGGGTGTTCTCTATCAAACGTCCGAAATGATCGAAAGCTGCCTTTATATGGAACATATAACGGCCTTTTATATTATTGTGTGCGAGAAAAATTGCTGATTTTTTTACCTAATTGCGATACGCTGCATTTTCTGTTTTCGTTTGTTTTCACTGTCTGCTTTTGTTTCCACAAAGTTTTTAAATGCCTTTCTTTATAATAAGAATATTGAAATATTTGGTTTTTTTTTATTTTTTAATAACTACATTCAATTGAAATTATAGTGTCATGAAATGACATTTAAAATCTGGTTATTTTTCGTCAACTGTCTTCAACAAAGTATGTTCCAAAATCTATAGAGAGGACAAGAGGTACTCCAAAAAACAACCCGACACATTTTTTTAAAATTCAAAAAAAAAATATAGTTTTATATATTTTATAACGCCTATGGTCCTGAGAGGCCTTACCCGTGCCCTAGCGCAATTTTCAACCCACATGCGCAAAAGTTAACGAATACAAGGGTCCGGCTCACAAATTGACTTTCTAATGTTCTATGTAATTAGAAACCTGCTGCCATTTTAATTATAATTATTTCTTATCATGTCTTCAGCAAAATATGTTCCAAGATCTATCCAAAAGACAAGAGGTACTCCAAAAAACAACCCTCATCACCATTTTTAGATCAAAAATAAAAATCTAGTTTTACATATGTTATAACAGCCATATTATCCTGAGAGGCCACACCAGAGTGCACTAGCATTTCAATTAATAAATAAATATAAGGGTCCAGTTCACAAATTGACTTTTTATGTCCCATGTAATTAGAAATCCGCTGTCCCATATTTCACATAAAATATTACTCGTGTTTCACTAACAACATTATCCCAAATGATTTTCAGGCAGCCATCTGGCTCTCAATCGGTCACATCTTCGAAGACGCATCGCGATTGCGTAACTCCATGAGAAAATTACGTATATAGCTGGTTCGTATGCTGCGCCAATTTGTAGTTACATCGCCTTAGTGAAAGGCTTTCACTTCTGTTGAAACCTGACTCGTGCAGATGCGGTAAACTACACAAGCGTGTAAAATTTGTTGCGACAATTTCTCTTGATAGAAAAATTGGCGGAAAGACAATGGGACCGAATTAAAAAAGAAATTTAGTTCGTGAAATGCATTTTAAATATGGCCTGTCGATTAAATACATTAAATAATGGGATTGAGGTCTCGGATTGCAAAAATTATTAAGTTTTGTTGATGTTTCAGCAGATAATTTTCTATAGAATATATTTTATTGTTCCTTTTCTTATTAGGTATTATGTCAATTGAAATATAAAAATATATAGTAATACCTAAAACGTTGCGCAGAACGTATCAATCAAGGTAGTTTTTGAATACATTGTTTGACTAACATTATAGAATGAGTTGAAATGTTTTTAATGACATGTTTTTCGTTTTGTTTCATATGAGATATTTGGGATTTTAAGCAACACAATTGTATTAAAAAGCAGAGTTTTAACAGGGAAGTTTTAAAATTCCATGTTACAACTCTGAAATTCCAAGTTATAACAGGGAATTTTAGGAACAGAAATAATTTTACACTTTCCACAGCTTCGTAGTATCAGCAGTAAATTTTAATTCATTGGTCGTTACAGATAATGTTAGTCATTTTAAAATTTGATATAACTGCTCATTTCGCATGTGTAATAATTTTTAGTTACCTACGAAATACAATGTTACTTTATTTAATTAATTTTTGACTAAAATTGTAGAATGAAATTGGCATGTTTTTAATAGCATGTTTTTCGTTTTGTATTATATGAGATATTTGCGATTTTAAACAAAACAATCGTATTATATTTTTTTTATTTTACTTTTTTTTATTTACCTAATTTTTTATTAAATATAGGCTTAATTTGCACAGATTGCATAAGAAAAAAACTTTGTTGTTTTTAACTAATTGTTTAATAACGATTGAATCACGCATTTAAGACGGATAAACTATTTTTCCGAATAATCGGATCATGTTCCAAAGCGTCAAAGCGATTAAAAAAGGTTTCGCACTATTGGCAGAAATGACCTTATTGAATGCTTTAACTACCAGACTTATATTGACAGGTCGTATCCGCAGACCACAGATGATTTCACATAATCTTGGTCATTTATTTGATACACAACTCATTAGGGTTATGGCGCCAGTCCCTTAATTCAAAACTTGTGTATATACCTGAAAAGTCATTAACGAAAATCAGAAACGATAAGGGGCCAAGAATACTTCCTTGTATAACACCACTCGCAACTATACAGGTAAACGACCTCATGCATATTATCATATCAGTCTAGAGATTATAATTGGTGATAACCGAGTTTTCATTTGTTGTCAAATATAAAAAAATTAATAAATGCACACATAATTTCAAAAGTTATGAGCAATGAAATTGTAATTCTGAGTTTTTAATTTCTCTGTTATAATGTATTGCTACTATCCCAAGTATACCTATAACATCAATAAAATCATAAATATTATTCGAAAAAAATTTAAAAAAAATAATATATCTATACACACTATTCTATGAGTATGTGTTAGGTAAGTATGTTGTCAAATAAGTACCTATAGTAAAAGATAATTGTGGCTATAGATGTCTCCGATATATGGTGTACCAGAACGAATCATATGTGACAACGGGCGTCAGTTCATTAGCAAGAATTGAATTTGTCTGGAAAATTAAATCCATCAAGGGAACGATTTCACCAGAGTGGAAGACCTCAAGGACATCTGCGAGGTAGATTTGATAATTATTGTTCTGTTACTTCTCACATGCCAGGTAGCAATAAGTCAATCATATACGCTGTATACTCATCAGGTCTCACCTGCTGTAAATATTTAAAAAAAAATAGGCAGGGGGTGGCCATAATAAAGTGACAGGCCCTTTGGTTGTTTTATTTGAAAGGGGAGATTACCCACGGGGTAAACTATAAAGTTTCATTCGTACAATAGAAGAGATTCTTTGATATGTTAGATTTAGATGACTCGGGTCTTGGGTTATTGTGCAATATCTACAAAAAATAAATGCTTGGGTATCTTTAGAATTTTGTCAGGTGTATTCTTAGTAAGATAAATAATATGTGGTTTTTGTTTTGGATAACGCCATCTTGTTTGAAAATGTGCGTTTGTATGTTAAAAACAATATTTTTTTAAATAGATATTTTCAAAAGCTAATGGACATTTAATGTCACCAAGAAAATAATTAGATGCAACTAAAGTGAGGTAAATTCTATTAAAATATGGTACATTTCACATATTTTTTAAAACATAATATTTATATATACAGGGTGATCTTTTCCAACCTACCCCCTTGGCGTATATTCGGACTGAATTAGAATAAAGCTTTGAAATTTGGGTCGAGTGGGTTTCCGGAATAGATATATCATTCCAAAATATTTTCGAATATCCATCACTTCCGGTTATACATACTGGAAGTTGAAATCAACTCTGTTATTTTAAAAGGAACCACCCCAGTTTTTGGATTCTTCATTAATATTAAGTAAGTTTAATGATACAACCCTATCTTGACTGTCAACTTTTTTTCCAGTTTTTATGACTCTGTTTTATGACTTTTTTAAAAGTTTCTTGCATTCACAGCGTCTCCTTATACTCTTAAAACTTAAAAACAAATGAAAATCATTTTTTTAAAATAACACCCCATATTTTTTTAAGGTCTACATTTATCTCTAGTTCAATATTACAATATAGAAACAAAACGCCTAAAATAAACACCGTTACGCAACAGAAAATGAATCTGATTGTAGTATAATGTTTAGAATTCAAAATTAAATCAAATGAAGTTCAAATTGTAATAGTTAGACGTAAAATTAAATAAATCAAATAATTGTATAATAATAGTAAGAAAGAAAATGGTAACCAGGATGTGCAGTTGTTTTTCTATACGGCATATCCGTGGTTACATATAACAATGCGAAGAGTCCAGCTGTAGCGTTCAAGGAGAGAACAGCTCCGCTAATAATTTTTTTAAAGTTTTGATAAAATTAATAATTAAACTTAAGAAAAATGGTGAGAAATAAGTAGGATACCAGTGGGAAAGGTTTTAAAGCAGAAATAATTGCATATTATGTTTTTGTCGAAATTAAGACGTGAGAAGTAGAGGCTTGGTAGCGTCCCCAGCTTGCAGAGGAGTTTGGTGAGCGGTAAAAAGAAGTCATTTATAAAAAATATACTACAATAAAGTTTCCGGAAATCGTAGCAGCGTAAATTCGATCATATAAGTCACACATTCGCGGAGCTAGGGGTATTTTCTACTACCCCAAGTTATTTATACAACAAAATAGTTAGATGAAATAATTTTAATGTTAATAGGTCGTCACGAAATAAGAAAATTTACTAATTCCTAATCACAACACCACTGCCTTTTCTGTTATCTTGCTCCAAACCGATACAATCAGCTTCCTAGTGACTTGAAAAACGTATTTTTATTAATTTTAAAATAAGGCTAACATATTCAGCTATGTAACAAAAGAGAAAAGTAAACCTATTGAACAAATCTTTTTAAATCTCCAGACAAAATGTATTCATATAAATATAATAAAATAAAATAAAAGAAATTACAAAAATAAATCTTATTTTTTGTAATTTCTTTTATTTTTTTCACTTGTTTTGTTTTATGTGTACAGAATTAGTTATATTCAACCCGGTACTTTGTATATATATATATATATATATATATATATATATATATATATATATATATATATATATATATATATATATATATATATATATATATATATATATATATATATATATATATATATATATATATATATACATATATATATATATATATATATATATATATATATATATATATATATATATATATATATATATATATATATATATATATATATATACATATATATATATATATATATATATATATATATATATATATATATATATATATATATATATATATATATATATATATATATATATATATATATATATATATGGATTTGTTATAAGATATTCAAAAATGAATTACAAAAGGTTATTGACGTTTTTTGTTCATAGATGCTTATAAGATTTATCTCGACTACGGAAGAACCTAGTAATAAGTACCATACACGCAAGAAAAAGATAATAAACCTACTATATTATTCTAAAACATTCTTCTCTTCCTCATACCTGTTCGTTTACGGTTGAAAAAATACAAATGAGTGCGGAATTTTGCAGGCAGATCCCTACATAGCAGTTATATACTGTGCTTATAATGCACGTAAGTGAAAACGTTTGTTCCAAAGTCCGAACAATAAAAGGAAAAGAAGCAGCCCTACCATTTTAATTATGGATTTTCGAAGCGTAAACGTACACAATAATATTTATAATAAAACTCGTGGAACAATGGAGAAAAATTCTTTTAGTTTTATCTAGGAGTTTGGGTAGAGCACTATAATTATATATTCATTAGGCCCGACGTTCATTGTTCTGGCCAGCATGTGTAATTTGCTTCTAGCTTACATATTACATAATTATTAATTACGTATTAGGTCGGTGTACCTTTACTACACCGTTGTCGACGCAAGGCGTCTATAATAAAATATATTAAACCATAGCTAGTAGATAATTAAACGTCTTTGACTTTATTTAGTTCATGTCTTATATATTATTATTATTGTTCTAGTGTAAGATCACAAACACGTTTTAGAAATATAATATCCCATCAACTTCATAATGTTAAATGTATGAGACTTTTAAACGATCAAATAATGTAGTACCTAGATAGTAGATAGGTACCACCTACCTACTACTTGCTACATGGTAGCAAATGCGTTTGCATTTATATGGTCTTTAATTCGTGTAAATATTTCATTAAAATGAATTTAGGACTACCTCAAGGTTACGTTTTGAGACCCAGTCTGCGACTGATTTATGTGTACATTTAAAAAAATGTTATGAAATTGATATACATACATTTAAATTATCTAAAAAATAAAGTACATAATTGTGATTGGCATGGCGTGATTCTTAAATTATTAAAAAATATATCGAAGTTTTGTTTCTACTTAATTTTACCTGCGGGTTTTAAAAACGAAATTCACAAAAACTTAAATAATAGCATAACGAAAATATTGACTTCACAAAATTATATAAAGTCGAGCAGTTGTTTTCAAAATTGACATTTATTAGAGGAAAAAAATAAACGCACTATTTTTTTTACCCAAGTACATCAAAGTAATTTTGATTAACGAACATACCTAGTGTCAAAGTTTATGAAAATTGTTCACGTAAGATCGCAAATTAGGGGGTACAGTAAGCGCTTTTATTGAAATTAATCATCAACCAACAATCCGTGAAGTACTACAAAAGCGTTCCTACCACCGCAGAACTCTCACTTCCTCATAACATTATAACATTAAGACGATTACAGAATCCAGTTTAAATACTAAATAGTATATAGTATTAATTTAAATACCTGTTTTAGACAAACTCTGTCATATATGTGCATCTTGCACATTATCTCCAAATTTGAAAAATCCCCAAAGTCACACTTTTCCGCCTTCAAAACAGAAAGTTTGCACCAAAATCATGTATCACCGAATCGAGCCACATCTCGTAGAACTGCCACACAACATTAAAGTCCAACTCGCGTTTGATTCTCGCGCGCTTCTACACGTATTACGTCCTCGCTACGATGCTCGCATAACCGCCACGAGCGACTGACTGTTCTCGCACGGGCCGCGTCTATGGGACCGACTGACGCAGTAGAATTCGTAGGAGACCGAAAAATATACCTACCTGGAGGAGGCATACATAGATAGCTAGATCTGTGCTGTAAGTAAGACTGGCTAGAGTTGGGGGCGTACCGTTTTCGGTGCGAGATTTGGTGATTACCGGGGTGGGTCGCAAACATCACGAACTACTCGTCCGGTTATGAAATATAGCTGGGCACGCGGGGTGACGACCTTTGTCGTGGGTGGCATGCGGTCCGTTGTTTATGTGGACAAATTTTTTATTTGTGGTCAATACAAGTAGTCTTATAAAGTTTTTCAACAGATCGTGTAAATGGATGCCAGGTGTAAGCGTGTAGGTATCAGGAACTAGTATGGAACAACCCGGAAAAATCGCGGGAAATATTTTTCGAGGGGTCTTAAATGGCGACAAGAGTAGTTACGTAATTGGTAATTAGTAATCACATAGTTCAGAAAATTTTCAAAGGTTTATTATACTATGTCATGACAATATTCCACCTACACCCTAATATTTTAACTACCACACGGGCCCTGAGTACTTGCACTTGCATCATGTGCACACTAACCTCCGCCCTAACAAAGCACCAAGTATGCCAGATTTAACAAAGCATAT
>CAXKVY010010128.1:0-24733 GCA_964058915.1 Tetropium fuscum
GTCCTCAGGACGAGGTGAATCACGACTGCATTACAACGAGAACGGTGCATGTGGGTGTAGAGGATAAACTACCACGCGCTCTCCTCGAAGTGCTAGTTTTGTTTGATTTGTACCACCTAGAAAGGTGACTGCAGTTATGGGACGGGAAATTATTAACGATGCCGCCGCATCGAGTCGTTCAGTAATTCTATAACTAGATGCCTTCTAGGAAATTCCTTATTCTCAGTTCCCTTACGAATAATTATGTTAATATAATTGATTATTAAATTACTGTAATTACTCAGTCTCTTTGATTTCTAGTAACTCGGTAAGTTTTCCACTGCTTCTTCGCTAAAATAGCAAAGGAGACAAAACGTGCAGAAGGCCTTCGATTTAAAATTTCAACGAAGCAATTAAATATGTAGTTTATACCATGATACCTGAGACTTACATAAAACAACGTGGGTTTTAGACAATAGGATTGTAGACTATTTGCACTAAATCCGCACTCACTTCGCAATTTCTCAGTTGTTGGTACCTTTCTATTACACTTAATTCAATAAGAATTAAGAAATTTACCTCCCTCTAAGGAGGGAGGTAAATTGTAAATTGTAAACAATTTACATTATTGTTGCAAAAAACCATCAGCAAATTTATGTATACAGTGCTATGTACTCAAAGTTGACTAATTCACTTAATTATTTTATTGCCCCATTATATTATTATATTAGAAGTTGCAGCAGCCTCGAGGAACACCACAGAAGTAAGTGGTGCTTATCTTATTTATTTTCTCCTCAGTTGAGTGTCAAATAGAAAGAAGCTACTGCTAAGTAATACATTTTTCAAAACTTCTACCGATACCTCTCTCAAGGAGGTGAGGCTAGTACAAAAATATCTTACAATGCAAATATATTTTGAATTTACAATGAAACTTTTGTGAGAAACTGACATTTAATGAAAATATGAGAAACTGACTTAAATATGTATGTACTTGTATACATACAAACCAATAGTAGGTATGGTATAATGATGACCTCAATAATACTTTTGACTTCGAAAAAACTTACATTTTTCTGGTAGAAATTTAACCCTAGGAGGACCAAGCTTCAATTGTTAAACAGTTGGACCAAGGGGGGTTAATAAATGTGCACACAGAAATCTATTTTATCAAAACTACATATATTTATAAATCAAATAAAAATGCAATCCAACATTAAGAAATACATCAAATAAAACTACTTAGTTTATATACGAGTGTATTTATTCAGATTCTTCATCTTCAGTTCCTCCATCTAATCCTTCGCATCTTATACAAATATTGGACTTTTTGCTGTGCTTTCCGCACACATAATAATATCTAAAGCATATAATTGTGGTTTTGGCTAGCTTGTTCGTCTTTTCCTTTTTTGATTTAGTGAGTTTACAACAGCACAGACACCTTCCTTTGCCAGTCTTCGAAGAGCTTGCTGTAACTTTTGTGGCAAGTTTCGCTCCAAAACATTCTCTATAGCTTCGATAATGTTAGACTGAAGTCCACTGACATTCCCAGCCCTTCGTTCAATATTAATTTGCTAAAATCAGAGAAAGGCCAAGCTCTTGCAAAAATATACGACACCGTTATTTATGCATACACATATTACGTTTTTTAACATTCCACTGGGGAAAGTTTAACAAAAACAGCGGATATGCATTGATACCTGCGATATCTAATAGAGTAAAAAAAAGTGACAGCGGCCATCTTCTTGCAGAGCGATTTGTAGTATACAGTAGTATAGTAGTACGTTTTGTAGTATATAGTGGAGTTGTACAATGTTGCAACATCTATACGCTGATTTTACGTTACGTTCCATTGGTTGCTGGTTGGACCAAGGGGCGGTATTTTACGTCCACACATCTAAAATGGCACATAGTTAAAAAGAAAAATCACAAAATAAATTATGAGGACTAATATGTCATATAATTCATGTGTCAATATGTCATGTAATATTTTTTCAGATTTTTCGAGAAAAAAGTAAACTAAATACGAGGCCAAAGGTTAACTTGTGGGCACTTTTTAACCCCCCTTGACTAGTTTAGAACAGGTATGGGCAACCTTTGCTTAGCTGAGGGTGTAATTTCGGGACTTAATCAGGTTGCGGGCCATAGGCTAGAAATAAATAGGTAGTAGTGAATAAGAAAGCCACAGAAATTCACACATTTTCAATTTATTAATTATAATAGCATAATCAAACATATAAAAAGCACATTAATAAAAAAAGATAGAAAAATCAAATGAAAATTAATGAGATACTTGAGTTTGAAGCTGACAAACAAGATGATCAATATTGGGGTCAATACCAGTAGAACATAGGCGCAAAGTGTTTTCTAAATTAACATCTGTAAGCCGAATACGATGCTTATTTTTATTAATTTTCATGATTGAAAAAAGCTGCTCACATTTATACGTTCATCCGAATATGCAAATTATTTTCCGTGCGAAAACTCTAAGGTGTGGATACTTTTCTTCGGAAAGGTATGTTCTGTAAAATTCGCCCAGAAAATAGTTCCACATCATCAAATTTAGACTTCAAATATGAGTCTTCTTGAAGCTGGATCAACTCAACTCCATAGGTGAAGCGGATATTCCATATTCCTAAAATCGGAAAATCGATGAGTGAATTGGTCTCACAGTAGTTCCAGTTCATCAGCATAGCGACCGCATTCAACGTTTTCGTGACTGAATAACTGAATGGACTGTTAAAAAATTAAAACAGTTTTTACTTCTCATTTGTGTCTCTCACAAGCGAATTTTGTTTTGAAAAGGTTTTAGATGACTGAACAGCGTCGATTTACTAATTATTGCACTTCTTTTTGAAGATTCAAGTTCGCAATAATATGTCACATCAACGTGTTCTGTAGAGAGTTCAGCCAAAAATGCTTCAAACTGGTTAAGGCCGCGGGATCTATAGAAATTAATGGTATTTACTACCACATCCATAACATTCTTTAGTCGAATGGACTTAGAGCACAAGAGCACAAGATTTATTGGTGAATAATATAATACAGAATTATTAATCACATTCTTGCACATTTATAGCGGTTGCTCTTTCCTTCAGAATTCCGATAAAACCTTTTCGTGAACCGATCGATTGAAAGCGCACCATCTGTGCACACTCAAACAAATTTACACCATTGCAAACTATATTGCTCAAAAGTACTTTGCACCTCTGTAAAAATATCTTTTCCGGTAGTAGTCCCTTGTAGCGGCCGTAAAGCCAGTAATTCCTCTGTTACTGCAAATTCTTCATCAACACCTCGTATAAAAATAGCTAACTGGGTTGTGTCAGTTAAATCTGTACTTTCATCCAAAGCAATCGAAAATGCTTGAAAATCAGCCAATATATCTGTCAATGTTTTTTTGATAGCACTATCCATTATATCTGTGCCTATACGTCGAACTACGTCGCGATAAGCTCACTTTCTCAATATTCTTCTTTTCTGGGCACAAAAGTTCTGCAACATCTACTAGACACTCTTTAACAAAACAAATTGTCCCTCAAAAAATGACTTCGATGTTTTCGCTATTTTGGAACTAATTATGAAACTAGCTTTAACAACACTGTCTAGATTTGATTTTTGTGAATCGAACATTTGTTGCTGTTTCCTTAAATCGGTAATAAGTTTTTTAATTTTATCTTTTCTTAACTGGCCTGTGAGTAAATTATATTGAGCGAAAGGCTTGCTGGAGTAATGCCGCTTCATATTGTATTCTTTTAAAACAGAAATTGTTTCATTGCACAACAAACACATAGGTTTACCACTGAGAAAGATAAAAAAGTATTCATCAGTCCTGTAGTCCATTTGTCTTGGAATAGACGACATTCTGTGTTCTGTGTCCACTTTCCGCTTTCTTAAACCAGACATGTTGATAGAATTTGCTTGAATATTTCCCGCGTCGCGTCGTGCTCTTGACCGTACACGATTATGCGATGCGAACTTTATCAGTTGTTAAGAAGTAATGAGAAGACACGCGAGCTGAGCGGTTTATATATTTCCCCAATAAGCAACTAGAATACTCTCGACCTTAGTGCTTCCAGTGCACGAGCGACTTCCCGAATGTTTATCTGTTTGTCTCTTTCAAACGATTATTTCTGACTCGATCTGTGGCGTTCCACTGCGTCCGCTTAATAATATTATTCATCGATTTGAATTGATATCGTTACTTGAATTTTCTGAATCTTTCGCGGGCCGGATTGAAGCTGATGGAGCGCGGATCAGGCCCGGGGGCCGGGCGTTGCCCATATATGGTTTAGTGGAATGTTATGAACTATTCACTACAATCTACAATTTAGGAAAATATAGGATTTCTTACAAGAGTTATCGTAGTTCCCAGTAGAATTTATATTTTCAATTAGTTATGTAATCTCTTTAGATATTCGAACCATACGAAATTCGATTTAAATTATCTGAGATCCTAATATAGGCATTTCGCATTTAATTCAAATCGAATTAATGTCTACCATATCCGTATATCAGTAACACCCGTATATTAGGAAGAGTGTGGCATGCCTATATTGATTGTCGTTGTATATTTTGGATATATTCGTTGCCTTCGTTGTCGTTGCATATGGAAAACGAGGCAATCTAATAATTTGCGTTTCTTTATTGTCGATTTCGACGTTCTTTAGTGCCGATTTCGAAAGAATAATATTTCCATAAATATTATATTAATAGAAAAAATAATTCACCATATTAATGGGCTTATACTTTTTATCATCTTTCTACAATTATTATATTTGGATTTTTTATGACGTCCGAGTCGCGCACGAAAGAGACGAACAAAAAAGGTTTACACTTTTTTATACCCTCTCATTATTAATTTTTTTATAATTTTTTATTCGTTTATTTGTATGTTTTTTTCCTGTTTTCGTAAAATGGGGTTAGTGGCAGAGCTCATGGGTATATAAATAATTTTAGGCGGGATGTTCTGACGACGCAATGTTAGAAATTTGGTATGTATCTAAAACTTCAGTCAATATCCTGCTAATATTTAACTGTGCTTTGGGCTGTAATCTAAATATTTTGACAAAAAAATTTTATTTCCGGAACTCTGCATGGGAACCGTGACATGTGTGTAGTCCACACTTATACGCTTCATCTATGTTTCTACTATCTTTGTGAGTAGTTGCATGTTCCACTATGTTGTTAATATTGCTGTCATAAGCATTGCGTTATCGTGCGGTGTTGCCAGTGGAGAGATGTCATAGATGTAAAGGTTGAACATAGTTGGTCCGAGGGATGAGCCTTGAGGGACGCCAGAGTAAATCGGGCGGGGTTGTGAGCATTCTCGAATAACTACCACTCGGAAATTACTAGTTGTGTAAACGAGTATGGTAGTAAATGCTCTGAATAATCCCTTACAAAATTGTGCGAAGATAAAACGCTTTCCACACCTCACACTGTCCCAATTTACCGAAGCTTGGTTGATTACATGACTCGTCTCTGTGGCATTAATGGTTTGTGATGGGGTTAATATACCACGAAGAACAGATTCAAGAAATAAAGGAGAAGAAATCTGTTTTAACTTTATAACGTCTTAAGGGTCAAGATGCGGTAGATAAGCTGGAATCTGGCCGAGATGGGCGCGGCGGGAGGCCGGTAAAGTTTAAAGAGGCTTGAGACTAGCCTGCGTGTCATCTCTATCAGATTAACAGCATGGTCCATGGTCCAGTGGCTGACACACGTGCATTCCACGCTGTACGCTTACGTGAGAGGATGCAGGTGAATTAGACTGAACTTAGGGAACAATGAATTTTCAGCATTAACAATTTCCCATTTTTTCATAATTATTATTATATTCATATGATAATGTATAATTCTTAACACAGTTTTGGATTAGATAAATTCCTATCCTGTAAAAAAAATCACTGACCTTTCATCCTACGCAAGTGTCTTAGGCGTATTGAAAATACCAGATACAAGTTTTGTTTACTGTAGTTAAGGTAATATACCCAATGACAAGTTGTACAAACTGACGATTACAAATACAGTTTCTGATGTTGGCAGTTAGTATGTATACAACGCCGCCAACTTTACATAAGTAAAATATTAGTTGAATATCAGTCGTCTAGTGGTCCCTCTGATATTGTTCTGTTCTTAACGTTTAAGTTAAGGTGAGTCTATATTTTAATTGCATAAAACTAGGTGAATAATTGCATAAAAGTAGTAATTTCAGTAGACTGAGTTTTTAATTTTTATTCAGATGTCTCGAAGTATCCGGAAAGTGATAGGGAAAATGAAATTAACGCCGTCAAAAGGCACGGCATGAGTACCAGAGCTGCTGCCAATCAATTTAAACTACCGGGTACGACGATATCCCATAAATGCAGAGGAAAAACTCCAATAATTAGAAAGATTAGCCCATCTACGGTACTACATGATACGGAAGAGGAAAACTTAGTGAAATGGATTGTGAATTTAGGCGAAAATGGATTTCCGGTCACCAAAGACCACTTGCTAGACAGTGTGCAAATGCTAGGTACTGAAAAATTTGAACAAAAATACTCCGTTTGCAAATGACAGACCAGGGAAACATGTTGCAAATGACTGAGATGGTGCCTCAGAATTTAACGAGAACAAGAGCTGGAGTTACGGAAAATAATATTCAAAATTAGTTTTATGAAATAGCTTAAAAGCCCGGAAATCGAGTATTTAATTGTGACGAAACCGCTTTCTATTTGAATCCTACGGGTAATAAGATTCTAGTTAGGAGGGGCCAGGAAAATCTGTGCCCCCTGCATGGGCTATTGAAAAATCAGATAACGGTTGGATGACCAGCCAAACGTTTTTTGAATACTTCTCAATGGTATTTTATCCTAGGTTAGTAGAAAATAATTCTGCGTTCCCTATAATAGATTTCCTAGATGGATATAGCGATGTTTCCCACTTAACCTTACCTTTGAGTGAGAGTTCTACAGTGAAAAAATATCGTACTCATTGTATTATACCAAAACGCAGCCCATTTACTGCAAACTATGAATGCAGTAGCCATGTTTCATCCTCTTAAGGCAGTGTGTAAAAAAGAAGTTTATAATTGGAGGATTTAAAACTTCGGAATACGTTTAAAGAAAGATAATTTTTGTCCCCTTATAAACAAAAAGTCAACTTGTAAGGGAAATATATTAAAGAATGGGTTTAGAACATGTGGGCTTTTTCCATTTAACCCAAAAGCTATTACATATTTTAAAACAAAATTTGATAACAAAGGACAGAGAAAACCAATAAGACGACCAAGTAGAAATTTATTGAGGACTGACTATATTTCTAAGGAAAAGCTACAACTTTTTTTAAATTATGGTGATACGTGGCCCGGAGATATTGAAGACACCAATTTTTGGCGCAATATGCGGAAACTAAGTACACAAGAAATGGTAACTGAAATTGAGGAATTTCTAAAAAAATGTGGTGGTTGCGGAAGTTGATGGCGATCTATTAGAATGTATTCTGGGAGAACGGAACACTGAATTTCGAACTGGATAATGTTGGAGTCTTGGAGGAAGTGGAAGGAAATCATTGTAAGTTTAAACTTAAATTCAAGGGTTCTTGATATTATTCAATTACTAATTTTTAAGCTTTTTGGATACAGCATGATGATGATAATAATCAAATCGGAAATTATATAAATGAGAATAACAATGATACCACTGAAGAACTTTTAATGAATGCATTAGGAGGAAAATTAGAAGGAGAATAAACTAATAATTAAACAATGATTCTATAGACAATGAACAAGGGAAACAGCCAAGTGATATAAGCGGCGTAGAAAATGTAATAAATGATCCGGAACATTACAAAGATATTAATGTGGATGAACTGAGACCTGGAAACAATATATCTATGACCAACAACAATGAAAATACATCACATGTGACACCTCCACCATCGCCCAAACCAACCTCATCAAAAGATGAACAAAACATTCTAGAACATATTGCGTCCCCTTTTAAAAATCTCTTGTTCTGGCCATAGGTATCTCCAAAAGTATTACGAAAAAAAGGTCGAAAAAATAAAATGTAGCCACTTGCGAAAAGTGGAAGGAACGCCATAGGAAAAAAGAAGAAAAAAAGATGGAGAAACAAGTTCAACAAGAAGAAAAAAAAGAAAAAGATTCTAAGTAGGGTGCGCTTATTGGCGACAAACGCTAACAAAACGGTAAGTGACACTTACCGTTCTAGAACGGTAAGTATTTAATTGTCAAAATAGACATTTATAACATCGCACGTATAGGTACGCAAATTTATAGGTACGTACTGTATATTATTTGGCTTAATGCAGGAGAGAATGTGTTCCTCGGTCTGTTCAGATCTGTAGTTAATCAATAATTGGAGGAATTTGCCACTGCACGACTGTTCTTTATTTCGTTACTTTTCCGACTTTTACATGAAACTGCACACCGCTATATACTTTATACCGCTTCATCAATTTTAATTAGCATTGTGGTTTAAAAAATTACCTATAAAACGCACGGATAAACCTAGTTAAAATTGCATATGCATCAAGGTAAGTATACCTGCTTCTTATAATAATGTTAAATTGCAATCCGTCGGAAAGTTCCGACAGTAATCATATGCCTGTCAGGATATACATTCTATTTCAACGGATTCAAATATTGTTTCATTAACATCAGAGATTATATAATTATTTCACTAATTTAACTTAATTTAATACATTTATAAACTTATCATCTATTTTTAAATCGTTGCATTTCTGTTGAATGGTTTTGATGGCGTGTTTAGAGGACCCAACATCTGTGTCATCTTTGGTATGCAAAGTTTGTTCTTCAAAATCTTTTGTCGTTTCAACTGAAAAATTATCATAATTATTTTATAGTTTCAGTCTGCATCTACAGTCTGAAACGCCTAATCAAAGGCAGTACAGTACGTATTACGCCAATTATTAAAACAGGAGACAATTTAGACTCATCCGTCAGAATTTTAGAAGCGTTGGAAAGAAATACCCAAAAAAAATAGGAAATTGAAAATATAGCTCCTCCAAAAATTGTGGCGCAGGTCGCAGGAGCTGCAAAATATCAGTCCGAAATATCAGCGGGCACAAAATCAGCAAAAGCTATTTATTTTACAGTATTAATGTACGGGGTGAGTCATTAATAGTGGACGCCGGCCATATTTGAGGAACTGTATGACAGACCGTTGGGGAAAAAATCTAATACAAAAATCTACCAAAGAAAATGGAAATTATTTTCATGTTTGCAACATCACCGCTAGATGGCCTTACAGTAACGTTAAATTAGAAAAATGAAATATCTCGTTAATCCACTTGTAAGGAAATGTTGTGTCCAGATATTTTAAAACATTTCCTCAAAACTGGATTGGAAAAGGCAGGAAATGTTGTGTCCAGATATTTTAAAACATTTCCTGACAAGTGGATTAGAAGAGGTAGTTTGTTTCCATGGCCCGCTAGGTGACCTGAACTTACCTGTCTGGATTTTTTTCTTTGGCGTAGGATGAAAGATTTAATGTCTCAAAAACGCCCAACGATAAGGGAATATATGGTTTTTAGAATAGAAAATCACAGTATATCCGCAATCCACGCAATCCACAGTATATCCGCTGCGGAAGTGGATTCTGCCGTGCAAATAATACGTTATATCTTTAAAAAATTGCCTCCATATACTTGAAGAGCTGGAGGCAGCAATTCAGCAAGTAACACACAGCATAACTCCAAACAGACTGGAACGTGTTCTTTTACTGTAAGAAACGCAGAGTAAATTTGTCTTTAGAAAACGGAGGTGGTTATTTTGAACATGTTTTTATAAACATAAATATGCCCCCCCCCCTCTGGGTTCAGGGCCACAATTGTAGAATAGACCCAGGGTACCTCCTACCTGTCGTAAGAGGCGACTAAGGTGACTGAATGGGACCGCCTAGCCGCTTAGACTTGACCGGTAAGATCCTCAAAGTTATGCTGGGCGGGCGTTGGTGGCACTTGGATGGGTGACCTAGGCAGGCTTGGGCCCGGACTGTGGCGTCTGCCCGAGACCTGGGAACACTCAACACATCTGCCGCGGACGCGTGGTCCCAGGTAAATGGTAATGAGGACCAGAGTAATTAATCTCGGTAACTCAGAACCACACTATCATACATATAAATTGTAGAGACTTTGCCACCAGGCCACTCGTAATAAATAGGATGGTTGGAAGAAAAGTACTCAAGTAAAAAGGAGGAATGCACAAAGGGCCTAATGAGGCCTAAGTACTGTGGTGGAATGGGAGTGTAACACTACCTTCCACTACACCCCGACCCATATACATACATACATACAAACATAAATATGTTTTGTTATTTTTTTTCATTAATGGACAATGTTGAAATAAGAAAGTAATAATTATGTTTTAAATTAGTCATGTGAAATAATATTATTTTATTTGTGTTACGTTTAAAAGAACAAGCACAGTTTACATAATTTATACAAGAAATATAACAAAATACCCAAATTATTAAGTACCATTTATTTGTGTACGTACTAGTTTTTCTTTTTGTATTATTTAGCTTGCATGTAAGTAAATATAATAATAATTATTATTATTGGCACCAAACACCTTACAAGAACAATTTCTCAAAATTTCAGAGCACTTATAACAGGAAATTGTTTATTACTGGCATAATTTCTTTAAATATTTTAATTTCACAAGTAAAATAGCTTTTAGAGTTATTAATCTAATAAATTATTAATTATTTAAGTACTGTTTGTAACATCGAAATATGAGACATAAAAATGTTCAAAGGATACCCAAAATTGCAATGGGAGACCGGGGCAGTATAACTTTTCTCACAGCAAGCTAACTAACATCGTCACTATAAATGCGCTTTCATTCAACAAGTTGTTATGTTTTGATAGAATGTCATGTCTGTCATTCTGAGATAACACTTTCTGATGATTTATTTTTTAAACGGTACCAACCGAAGTATTGCCGGAACAACTACGTCACGTGGGTTTCGGGATTAAATGAAAGCGCTGTATTTAATGGCTATTAAGGCTATTATGGATATTAATTTTCCCATATTCTGTATATCGTACCCAAGATACACAATTCTCGTAGGCGTATCTTAATTGCTATAATTAAATGGTCATTGCATAATATACTATTAACATTGTCAGTTAACAGTACCAATATTTAAACCAAAAAAATTCGCGAACTGTGACTTGCAAAGTTTAACCCAAAATGAGCTGATTTAAAAGTATAAGTACTCCATAAATGGAAATGGAAATTTAATCTGAAGGCGCTTTACAATGGTAATAGCAATGGCTTTATATATTATCCACGCGCACGTATAATACCAATATTTACCCGTAAGCACACCTACGATTTGCTGAACAACGATACACAAACAACCGAGCTACCTACAGACTGAACTAATTCAGGAGAGGACGTAGGTTCGGTTCACAACATACTTATCATACATGCCTACTCGCAATACATATATACCAAGTCCAATTGTCGGGAAATCAGGTGAACTTTTGACATATATAGCCGAGTTTTTTACTGATTCCCACGTATGTTTTGCCGTAGGACACGATTTTGGGAGTCCGGACATTCAAATACTTGGCACAATTGATCCAGATACCCAACTACTTTTTTGTAATCGTTCATCCTCCAAGGGGCATTTTTTCAAAACTACCCTAAATTTTAAAAAAATGTATTAATTGTGCAACAAAATTGAACTTGATGTCGGTTCCGTATGATTTTGATATTATGCTGAGATCAAATCCAATGTCAAAAAATAGTTTGAACGTTCAGTGACGTAGCCAGAAATGAATCCCGGGGATTAACTCCGATCTGACTGACATAATTTTTTATTTTTACCTGTTAGGTAATTTTACTAACTCATTAGGCTGCTAAACGCAAATTATTTAATTAAATAAAAGTTCTTAAAGAAACATAAATCCTTTCATCGACTGGAACAGAAGCAAAACGTAGGCAATATATAAGTAAAATATTTTTTAGCCTTCTTTTTACTCTTTCCAGCTCCTGACACAAAAATGACAAATACTTTTAATCATCATTTAAAGCACACGGATTGGTCAGGAATATATTTCTTAAACTTTATCGAGGCTTTGCAATACTTTGTTGGCCGCATTGCATGGTGCTATGAAGTTAGCTGTATTCGAAAGAAAAAAAAATGTGTTACCGAATTCTAATCCAAAAAACAACAAAGAATTGTTCACAGATGAAATGTAGTAATTAAATCTATACATACAAAAATTGTTTTGGCTTTCAGTAAATATAAATTCACGCGAGATTAAAGTAAAATACGATAACGAAAAATAAGATTACAGAAAAAATACAAAGACAACAAAATGAGCCTATTATAATTATGAAATAAATAATTCACCAATATTATTTTTTATATTTTTGTTGTTATTATAATTTAAAATACTATAAGTAAAATTGTAAACATATTTGATAGGTACATGTTACAATAAAAACAGTAAACAACGAACTTCAAAAATATTGTTACAATAATTCTTTTTGTGAGCTTCCTCACGTTGTCCATCAAAAAATTATTTTTTTTAGGAAATATTGAAGAAGTTTCAAAGATGAATATTTGGACGAAACGTGGATGTTTGTTACGGACGCTTTTACAAGAACGTGGCAAGATGGAAATGTAAAATGTTGTAGACAAGGACATGAAGGCATTGGTGAAAGATATATTGTTCTTAACACTGGAACAAAAAAAGGGAAGAAGGAAAATACTGATAGTTAGCACTCTTGGAAGTTGCAATTTGCAATGACTATATATATGCACTGAATAAAGAATCGATTATTTATATGTAAGATTTCACTATATTTTAACTGCCTTCTTCAACATTTACCATCTTATACAATAACTAGAAATTTATGTTTTACTTCAATGCTCTCTATAGTAAATAGTTTGATTAGGATCGCTCCAGAACTGGAAATCAAATAAGTGAAATTAAAAGGATACGTCTCTCTCTTGAGTACGTAGTGTATATGGTTAATTTGGCTATTTGTCGAACCAGGTACACCAATGCACGATTATGACATGACATGCAAAAATAGGTTGTAAAGCTATGACAGTTTTCTTTAAAAAAATCGTTTGATGACCACTGACATTGGCGTGTTGGCAATTTAGTTCACACGCATATTATTATGACGTTACATACGTCTATAGTGCTATCTATATATATATATATATATATATATATATATATATATATATATATATATATATATATATATATATATATATATATATATATATATATATATATATATATATATATATATATATATATATATATATATATATATATATATATATATATATATATATATATATATATATATATATATATATATATATATATATATATATATATATATATATATATATATATATATATATATATATATATATATATATATATATATATATATATATATATATATATAAAGGGTCCGCCAATAGGGACGCTCGATCTTTGACAGCTCATGGCGGCCATGTTGTTTGTGGTAGAGTTGGCAAACCTAGTTGTTATTATTCAGTGTATCTTCACAAATCACCATGAACCAATTCAGCCGCGAGCAACATGTGCAAATCGTTAAAACTTATTACGAAAATCATTCATCGGTTCGAGCAACGTTCCGCGCGCTCCGCCAATTTTACGGTGCAATTGATCGTCCTGCTGAGTCGACTATCCGTCGTTTGATTAACAAATTCGAGGCAACCGGTTCGGTGAACAATCAGCCAACACCGACGCGTCGTCGAAACGTCCGATCTGCCCAGAATGTCGCCGCTGTGCGCGATAGTGTGCGTGAAAATCCGCGACAGTCAATTTCACGTCGCGCACAGGAACTCCGCCTTTCGGAAACATCACTTCGCCGAATCTTGCATCTGGATTTGGGCATGCATCCGTACAAGATCCAGCTGACACAAGAGCTCAAAATAAACGACCATAGACAGCGCCGTATCTTCGCTGATTGGGCTTTAGAGCAGTTGGAAGTCGACCCCGATTTTGGTCGCAAAATCATCTTCAGCGATGAGGCACATTTTTGGTTAAATGGGAATGTCAACAAGCAGAATTGCCGTTATTGGGCCGAGAACAATCCACAGGAGGTCCACAGGGGGTCCGCAATGCACCCAGCAAAGGTAACTGTTTGGTGTGGATTTTGGGCCGGAGGCATCATCGGGCCGTATTTCTTCGAGAACGACGATGGTGTGTCCATCACGGTAAACGGCGAACGATACAGATCCATGATAACGAACTTTTTCTGGCATGAAATCGACAATATGGATGTCGAGGATATGTGGTTTCAGCAGGACGGCGCTATGAGCCACACAGCGCGCGCCACAATGGATCTTCTGCACGAGCGCTTCGGAGGAATGGTTATCTCGCGCGGAGGCGACATCAACTGGCCACCGAGATCGTGCGATTTAACCCCACTAGACTATTTCTTGTGGGGTTTTCTTAAATCACAGGTCTACGCAAACCAACTACAAAACACTGATGCCCTCAAAGTCAACATACGCCACGCCATCGATGAAATACAGCCCGATTTGTGCGCCAGAGTCATTGAAAATTGGACTTCTCGTATGCGCGCCACCCAGCGAAGCCGAGGTGGACATTTGACCGATATTATTTTCCATACATAATGCCTTCGAATACTCTTTCAAACAAAAAATAAATTTCATTTATACCTCTCACACAACTTGCTTTATTTCATTTTAAAGATCGAGCGCGCTATTGGCGGACCCTTTATATATATATATATATATATATATATATATATATATATATATATATATATATATATATATATATATATATATATATATATATATATATATATATATATATATATCTATATATATATATATATATATATATATATATATATATATATATATATATATATATATATATATATATATATATATATATATATATATATATATATATATATATATATATATATATATATATATATATATATGTATAAAGTGTAAGTGCATAAAGCCTATGTAAAATGTACAAAGTCTATAGTGCTTTCGTTTGATATGCAAACTAATGGAATGCGGTGCTCAGTGGCGCGCGCAATTATCCTAATATAGGAAATAAAAATAAAAAACAAAAATGTTAACTCAATTTAATTTATAATATATCAAAAATAAATTGAAAATGGATGCGAACTGCAAGTGTATTTGTTTTTATTTTTCCGAGCGAACGTTTCATCTATTGGTATCGCCTGAAAGACATCTATAGGGTGGTAGCGCACGCATATAGGTATAATTTCGGGCGTTGTAATAATGGTTAATTTTTGTAATTGTCTCAGTGGCAGTTGTAGGTGTTCGATGAGTTATTGTGTCCTTGACCGTATTAGGTAGGTGTTTACAACGCTACATCGAACGTGTACGCGAAATGTAAAAGACGTGCGGTGCGGCGAAGGATACGGTGTGTTAAAGGTGTGTCAAGATAAGAATCTAAAGAGCTCTCATCAGGCGTTTATAGAAGAATGATCTACAGGCTTGAAGATACCCACTGGAAAAGATGTCGACACAGCAAGAGGAATGGAGGTAATTCGATTGACTCCATATCACTGCGAACTGAACCCAATTGAGCTTATTTGGGCAGAAATAAAATGGAAAGTTGCTAGAGAAAATACAACAGTTAAGTTGGCTGATGTGAAAAAATTTCTCGATGGTGCAATCAAAGAAGTAAATGCGGCCAACTGGATAAAACATATAGAACATGTGAATAAGGTGGAATCAAGAATGTGGGATCTAGTCATTAAACTAGTCTAGTCATTAAACTAGTCATAATAAATCTAAATGAAGACAGTAGTGAAAGTGACTTATTTTCAGATAGTGAATAGTGATATTAGTTTCTGTGTGAGTTTTTGTGGAGAGTGTTACTAATAAGTGACAGTGAAAAATACCAATGTGAGTGTAACTATCTGTGCAAATAATAACATATCCCGCAAATTGGTGGTGAGTTAATTTGTTACAAATTTTACTAACAGTCTAACCTATACTAATAATAAGTAACCTAACCACGTTCTATCCTGGCAAGGGTCGCTCTTACCTCCCCGTGGTCCTTGCTGGGCAATAGCAATTTAATTTCTTTTATTTTAAATTGTTATTGGCTAAATTGAGCACTAAGTTGTAGTATTTTAAAAAGATTCAAAACCAAATATTTTTCCTAATTAAGTTATCTCATTAAGTATCAAACTAATACCAATTATTTCCTAAAATGGGAAATTTGACTCGTTGTTGTTGTTCAAAATGTTTAATACTTTCTTATGTTAGGTTTATATTTTGAATAAAGTTATGTTTGGTTTATCCACCATGAGGGTTGTCCTTGATTTTGTACTTAAACTTATTTTTTTAAACCATAAACTCTAAAGATCCCATTTTAGGTAAACTCCCCCTACCTATATATTATACTCTAATGAAACTACAAGGGGTGTATTTTATCAGTCGGTAAACGATATAAAATTGGTACAAAAATAAATAAAGGTGAGTGCTGTTGAATAATATGAATGATATAGATAAAAGACAGTATCCGTAGTGATATGTTATAGCAGAGTTGTAATATATCCAAGCTCAGTTGAAACATCATAAAAAACGACAAAGGTTTCCTCTGTCGGGGGTTTGGAAACGTTCGCCGAATCCTTTGTTGGTCGTTTTTATATGTTTCAACTGAGCTTTGGTATACTATATATACTGCCGTTACGGAACATATAATGGTTTTAAAAATATAGGTATATGCATAGAAAATAATTATTACATGAACTCAAACGGCCTCTGATACTTTGTAAAAAAGACATTTTTTTCGAAACCTATGTAGCCAACTCACTTCTTAATATATCACTTAAATTTCGTATTGCAGTTGTTGTTATTGTTGTTCAATCCTCCTGCTTCTGATCTAGCGGATGATAATTTTCCCTTTCCTGAGGAACTGTCGCTATGCCCACTTGGGGAAGCACACATTAGACTACCACTCGCTAAAACAAGAACACCAATGTAAGTCACACGTTCAATATATTTATGCATACAATTTAAACTTATTTAAGTATGAGAAAATACACTTGGCAATACATATCAACATTAGATGCAGGCCAAAGTGCGGGAACCCACAGATTATAGTAACATCCGAATTACTTAGATATGTACCTAAATGGGGATAAATAGGCTATAATTTGTTGAAGGTCATGCTAGGTACGAATCATATAAATCAGCGTCTGCCACATGAATATCAACTGAATTATAACTAAAAGATCAAGTTATAAGGTACCTAATGTAATCATTTTTTTTTACGATATTGTAGGTGGCGTTAGTCACCAAACTTACCTAGAGTTTTTTGTGATTCGCTGGAAATTTTTTTGTTGATAAAATAACGAAAATAGTAAAAAAGTATAATAAAACAGACATTTATGAATATTTTAAGACCTTAAACATTAAAATCGCCCGAAAGGTTCCATAGATATACTAGTTCCTAATTAAGTGGAATAAGTTTTGCACATATATGAATATTGCATAATTAGACATCTTTTGAAGTCACTTCACCTTGGTTGCGCATGATGATATGCCACTGATCAGTAAAGCCAGTAAATCGCCGGCTTGGTCATGCAGGTGTCTTATAAGTGAGCGAGAAGGGAAATGGGATTTATATGAGTTGAAGAGGAATAGCGACCGATATAGTAAGCCGTGGACTGGAGACCCTAGTTTTATTCACAAGAAATTGTGGCGGTATACAATTTTACACTAAATATCCTTTTGTATTGCATAGTGATATGATTTACCGCTTCTGTAGTAACTGGTACGGATTTTCTTTGTAAAATGCAGCACAATTTTTTGCTCTAGTTTATATATCAAACGAAAACACTATAGTTATAATATTTCAATTTATCTATGGCATGGCTATTTGTTATGCATTACTAAATTTTATAACTAAAAACCTTGAAGGCATATAATTTTAAAAAACTTCACACGTATAAAAGAAGATCTATTTAACAAGTCATAAAATTTTGAATACATTTTATGGCTTACTTTTCGAGAAATTAATTCGTAAATATCACTACACCGAAAATGATGCTGATATTAGGTAATTTCATCATTGAATATTTATAAAACTAATTTTCACCAAACTGCACTACCTACTACACTACTATGCAAAACATTTCAAATAGTAGACGTAAAGATATAGTCCCAATTTCCGATTGTTTAGTGTTCTTTTAATCCGCAAATAAAGTGAGCCCGCAATACCTTTGAAACCTATAGATTTACGTATCACAGATTCCTTAAACCCAATGACATCATTAATCTTCAAGATTAACCGAACTATTGCTAATCCTTATAATCTTCGTCTGTGTAGTCAGAATTATCCATTTACCTACCCTAGATTACTTGAATATCAAAGCAATTATGATAATATCATACATTACTATGTGGCATTGTACTCGTTCCAATTGGGCCGGAGTAAGATTACTTGTCAGATTAATAATTTTCGATCTCACGAATATTTTCAACAATTAAGTTTACGTATATAAACCATAACGTTACTTAATTATTCCAATTTATAAGAAATAAATCGTAATTTGAATCCCGTCAAAACAAATCCCGGCGCCACTAACTCCTGCCACGGCAGCCTTACAAGCAATTAAGACACAAGAACACGCACCCCAAACCTAAGTGACTTAATTTTAAATCCCTATTTTCGATGGTTCAATCGTGAAATTTGATCATCCGTCCCTGACAGATACTAAATACGACATAATTTTTAAATACCCCACCGTTAAGAAGTTTCATGAGGCATGGCGAGGGTAGCGTGGAAGGGAAAATTAATTTCCGAAACACGCGGGCTCAACATTCGCAAATTATGAACTAACAATTTTTGCCTGATTTTTGCCTTCGTTCTACGAAAAAGCCATGAAATTTACTTCAAGAATATATGATATTTAAATGGTTAAAAATAACAGTACTTTAACGACAAAGATTTAGCAAAGTTAAACATTTGGCAGATCTGAATAAAGCGATCAAATTGCACAATCTTCATAGTTTCCTCAAGTCAACTGTTCAAATGGCTCGTGTGTCCCAAGAAGATCTGAAGGAATGTTATGAGTGAGAGCTGGCATAATATACCTTTCACCCAGAATTATGGATTGCTAAAAAAACTAAACTAGCTAACAAAAAACTAAATAGTCGGTCTGTTCTAATTGGCAGATTTGCCAATCTGTCGCTTCGTTCGTTATTTGAAAATAAGCGATGTCTGGGCAGTCATCATACCAATAATCCTTGTTATTAGTTGACCTCGCCCTATAAACAAAGACTTTGACCCACGGAATATATTATATTTACATAAATTAGATGTAAATTTAGACTACTAAAAAACACATATGTCGTTAAAATTATCCTACGTATTTCAGAAATGGTAAACCACGTTAACCTCTAGATTTTGTATCAGTAATTAACATAAACCTAGAAGGCAGTAATTAGCATGTGATACAGAAGCATTACAATAATGTTTTGGTTGAGACCGCAATAATAACATTTTAGTGTAGTATGAACAAAGCATACGCGGTTATCAACACGCAGAGCGTGAGCGATAAGTGGTGGTGTGACAAGACAAGGTCCACAGTCCACTAGTCTTGTATCCAAAGCCGCAATCTCTCACGGATTTATTGAAAAGACATAGCCGCTACCGCCAGTGATCCGGGTGGTGCTCTAGATAACAATACGTATATATTATCATCCTCTCAGAATGTTACCAAACCATATTCCTTTCAACTCAAAATCTACATTATATATCACCTATCGTTTTATCAATCACCATTCCTATTTCTCCTATACTATGGGTAATCTGAAAATAATGTATCTGAATAGTTATTTATGTGTAAATGATCATAAAGATCATTACGTTACATTACACATTATATAGCTGTGACGCAGAATGAAATCGTACTTTTGGTAAAGGTAAAATAGCGCTATTTAAAAAATTCCATGCTAACAAGGCGCTTCACACGAAGTTTCTTACATTCAATAACCAAACGCAGACCCAAATGCAGTGGCCGATGCTAGAAAACATTTTTTCTTTCCATATTTGTATCTAAAAACACCGACGTTTGGACACTCTCCGTCACCAATGTTATTTGCAGATGATCTCAAAACAGCCTGTGCATTGTATGTTCAACTTGGCTACACTTGAATGGTAATGGCACCAATGGCTCAATGAGCAGAAATATCCATTGATGTACCAAGGGTTGGAAAGATTGGATATCATCTTCGTCCTATTATGTCTACTCATCCTGCTGCTCCCGAAAACTTACCCACCCTCATCGTATGCTTCTGCCAAGATGAATGCATCCAAAACTGCGAGTACGAAGGAGTGTAATCAACTACTTAAGTATGTACAGCAATTGCCCAGGACATGCATGTCTCAATAGAGATACCGTAATCATCGACGACGATGTGAATAATGATCTTCAATGGAACGAAGAACAAGAATATTTGTTTCCTCCCACAAGACTGAGTGGGCTATTTGATGCTGACTGATAATGAAATTAACGATTCACCTAAAATCTATAAAATTTTTATGATGTTCTCTTTTCTTTTCAATATAGATTTTTTAATATATTTCCTTGTTTTTCACATGACGAGTTTCCTATTAAAGAATTTCTGTTTGTAACGAGATACGGACAAATTATGGGGTTGATTTCACTTTAAAAAAACAGAATGGATATCTGAAATCTATGGTAAATTTGGACAAAAAGTGGGTACAATGAACTATGGCTAATAATTTGTAGTAGACATAGTTACAGTCGTATACCTATGACAAATGACAAACTATGGGGTAATATGTATCTTTATGTATATATATATATATATATATATATATATATATATATATATATATATAGATATATACGCACAGATTTATATATTCTACATACATTATTACTAATTTATACTGTAATGATTTCGGGTTTTTTTCTCAAGAAAGTGTACGTGGAATAAAAACAAAGAAATCTTTAGCGCTCCATATGATGGAAACCGTTCAGTTTACCATAATTATGTATATGACAATTGTTATTCGGATTTAATGTACATCATTTGCGTATAGATTGACGTTTGCGATAAACCTCATACTTCTTGAGATAATCACGAAAAACGGCGAAAATGCATCATTGCAATCTATGAACATGGCCACTATTTAATATCTGCTTAAGTAAGAATTTTCTTTTTGGTAAAAAAATCTATCGCCAAGTTTGGAATTATCGTCAAAATGATTTAATATCCATCTAATTACATTATTTTTGCATTACACTTTAGAAATTCAATAAGATATTGACACCAACTTTGTTCGAAAATGAGATGTCATATCGAGATAGAGAAAGAATGCTTTTTATTATAAAAAAACTTACTGGATGAACCTTAATGTTTAAATCGAAATAAATTGATATCCAAAAATGTTGGGTACTGTTTAACTCCGTTGTCGTAAACTTTTTAATTTTTTTTGTTAAACGTTTATGTAAACTTTTTGCCTTATTTATCATCTACATCCGAATACAGTTTAGGCGGGAGCACGATTGGAGCAAGGTGTATGCAAACCTAAGGATATAAAAATATAAATATAGAACAGAACACGTACACCGTGTGACAGTTATATATACAATAATCATATATATTATAACCTTGTTTTGGAATAATTTCATATGTTTAGGGTTTAAAGTCTGAATCCAGAGATTAATGTCTGAATTCAGAGTTTCAAGTCTGAAATTAGAGTTTAAAGTCTGATATAAAACTTTAAAATAAAAAAAACATGGCTCAGAGACTAAAGCCTGAATGCAGAGCTTAAAGTGTGAATTCGGGGATTAGACTCAAATTCGGAGATTAAAATCACAAATTAAAACTGTTATTATAAAAAAATGTAAACTTGGTCCATGAGTTTAAAATCTAAATTGAGAAACTAGCGCCTGAATTCAGAGTTTAAAGTCTGTATTCAGAGTTTAATCTCTGAGTTCTGAGTTCTTCCTAGATTAAAGTATTAAATTCAGACTTTAGAATTTAAAAAATACAGGCATGGCTCATGAGTTTAAAGTCTGAATTTAGAGATTAAAGCCTAAATTCAGATTTTAATAATGTCTGAATTCAGAGATAAAAGTCGTAAATTCTGATTTTCATATTTAAAAAGAATATAGATAAGGCCCTTTTATGGCTTCGTTCTTTTCTCATTGTGTGTGCTGATGCATTAAGTCTCGGAAAATCTGCAGGATTTGTAAATTAGAATTATGAACAATCTCATTATTGCAAATTAGTGCATTTTTACAAGCTTTTATGTAACTTGCTATGTATGTATGTATAGTCTGTAACATACATATATGAAAATGAAAAAATGCCGCATCGTCAAACGGAAACCGGATGTCTTTGATGAGCGGCGCGAGCCGACTTTGATCTCGTCAAAGCGTAGCCGTTGCGGTATTTTTTCATTCTCATATATATGTCTGTTACAGACTATAACTATGTAGGTTTGTTCGGGTCAAATCTTGCAATTGAATTTTAAAGCATTTCTCCTCAACCGATTGAGTTGAAATTTTGCATAGGTATACGTTTAGTTTGGACGACAATGCATTTTCAGGTAAGTAACGTCATTCTAAATCCTATATGGCGGACCGCCTAAGATGGCGGACTAGTTATTTTTCATGCACTTCTATGACATGGCTATCAAATGAAAGGGTTTGCTGAGGAGAATACGGAAATAAAATGACGTCACTCTAAATCTAATATGGCGGACTCCCAAAGATGGCAGATCAGTTATTTTTTATACACTTCCATGACATGGGTATCAAATGAAAGGGTTTGGTGAGAATAATACGAAAATAAAATGATATCACTCTAAATACAATATGGTAGACTCCCAAAGATGGCTGTTTTTTTATGCACCCTCATGATATGGATATCAAATGAGATGGTTCAAGGGGACAAAATTCAAAATTGCGGAAAACAAGATGGCCGCTATACCAATTTTAAAGAAGTATAACTCGGCAAAGGTTAGCGATAGTTTGATGGTGCTCGAACAAATGTAGGGACCGACAAGGGTCAACTGCTGGCGATAAAAAAATTTCAGGTTGGCGGATCTATGACGATCTCAAAAACTTAGTTCCTCCAATCCGTCTGAAATGTTGTTATCCCGGGGTTTTTGGAGTCCCCCATTACGATTTAGGGGTCAAATTGGTCCGGTCAAATCTGAATTTTAAAAGTACGCCTTGGCTGTAATGTTTAAAAGTACGACTTGTGTAATTTGGCGAGATGGGCGTCAATAGCATTTGTTTGCAATCTGTCTAAGAGAAGGAAAGCTCCAAAATCAAACCCGAAACTGTGCTTCGTTAGGCACAAAGTAAGCCTCAAGCTGAAATAAGTAGAGTTAAGCAGAGCCAAATCTAGGTCTCTTTATTGAAGAACTAGACTGTACTAAATTAACAGGCAAACGACCATGCAACAATGACGCATTAAATGAAATGAACAGACTTAGAAACGTCCGGCGATAACTAAAAAATTAAAAAAATGTTTTTTAAAAACAAGCTTTTATTGAAAAGCTCCAAAAAGAAGAAAATAGACTCTAAATAAATTTAAATCCATCACTTTATTACGTTACACAATTTACATGATATAAAAGCTTGTCGCGAGATTTAACTATGTAGATAAACAATAAACAGTAACTGTTTAACTTATGTTAAACAGTTACTGTTACATAATAATATGTAACTTGATATTAACATAAGTAATTCTAAGAAAAAAATATTATGTTTTTTATAAAATAGGCAACTCTCGTCTTAAAAAGACAAACACATTTTGCCAAATGAAATTGTTTGTCTTTTTAAAACTGTTGAAAGCACAGAGAACATGTATACAGAGCCCCAGGGCTTTGAACCTACAGCCCTGGGGCTACAGTGTAGTTATTCTGATATAATATACTAAAATAGGTATTTAGCGGTGCTACTGTGCCTGTCTTTCGGTCACTTTTTCATTAGTCACCAGTCCCAAAAATCCCACGAATTGTAACAAAATGAAAGCTACTCTTGGCGGAATAGGTGTGCAAGGAGTGCGTTATCTCCTGTTTAAAACTTTGGAGCACATGACCACACAGTGAGTGTTGTTTACTGGTCTCGGGGCAGTCTGGGTGATCGCGAGGTCGGCTTTGATGTGTAGGCCAGGCAAATGTGACGTCAGTGGCTGGTCCACGGTCACTGGGATCATGTGTGCCGTTCCCAGAAAATCACGTCGCACCCACTGAGCCACCGCCAACAGAACGCATGAATTATTTATATTTATATATTGCCGGTTTTACCAACCACCGCCGAGACGCAGTCGTATTCTTGTCAGTTGGTGTAAGAATGCTTTTATCTGTTACCGCATGCGCATCTCGTGGATCCGGCTGAGGGCGAGAGATCATTTTATTTATTGCCAGGCAGTATAATTTTGTATTTTTAGTTTTTCCACAGTCTATTGAGTTACGAGCCGATAGATAAATTATACGATGACGGGCGGACGAGGATATCTTAAATTAGACTGCGATCACGAACGGTTTTGACTCATATTATTGATTTGTTTTGGTTCCCGCAGTATTTTAAAAATAAATTCATTTATATATGCCTACCTATATTATTGTCTAATTTTTACATTCTTGCAGGTTTAATTAAGTGCAATCATTATGAACTTTCTTCCTACGTAAGTAT
>CAXKVY010010129.1:0-30708 GCA_964058915.1 Tetropium fuscum
TTTGCGATTTTTTAAATGCTTAATCCTTATGTAGTTTTTACTGAACAACTTTTGTTCGAAACTTTTTTCTCTAAAATCATTACTTTTTTCCATTAATGGGAGAAAGGTGAAAAAAGCACCGTTTTCAAAATTATTTTCCAATAAAAAACTGTGACACGTATCTCGCTCATTGTAACTTTTTTAATAGCTTACTATAGTGTTTTCGTTTGATATGCAAACTAGAGCAAAAAATTGTGCCGCATTTTACAAAGAATACCCGTACCAATTACTACGGTAGCGGTAAATCACATCACTATGAAATACAAAAGTATATTTAGTGTCAAATTGTATACCGCCACAATTTCTCGTGAATTGGGTCTCTAATCCGGAGCTTTCCATATCGTTCGCTGTCCCTCTTCATAAATCCCATTTCCCTTCTAGCTCACTTAGAAGACATCTGCATGAACAAGCCGGCGATTTACAGGCTTTACTGCTCAGTGGCGTATCATCATGCGCAAACAAAGTGAAGTGATGTCTTATTGTCTTATTATATCATATTCATATATGTGCAAAACATTAAGCCAGAAAATTATTTAGTTTTGAATGTATTTAAAATATATTGAAAAAAATTTGCATGCTGCGTGTATAACTTAGTGCTCAATTTAGCCCATAACAATTTAAAATAAAAGAAATAAATTAAATTGCTATTGCCCAGCAAGGACCACGAGGAGGTAGGAGCGCCCCTGGCCAGGATAGAACGTGGTTAGGTTACTTATTATTAGTATAGTTACACTCACATTGGTATTTTTCACTGTCACTTATTAGTGGCACTCTTCACAAAAACTCATAAAAAATTCATATCATTATTCACTATTTGAAAATAAGTCACTTTCACTACTGTTTTCATTTACATTTATTATGACTGGTTTAACGGGAGTATCCATCATAATATCGAGATCCCGCATTCTTGATTCCACCTTCTTCATATGGTCTATACATTTTATCCAGTTGGCCGCATTTACTTCTTTGATTGCACCATTGAGAAGTTTTTTAACATCAGCTAACTTAAATGTTGTATTTTCTCTAGCAACTTTCCCTTTTATTGCGCCCAAATAAGTTCAATTGGGTTCAGTTCGCAGTGATATAGAGGCAATCGAATTACCTCCATTCATTTTGCTTTGGCCATTTCATCAATTCAGCTTTAAGTAGTGAATCATCGTGTTAAATGTTTCTTTCTTCCAGCCAGTCTCGCTCTCCAGCCGGAAAGGGCAAATTAAGCCCTTTCCGCCATGCAGTTGTGGGAGCTGTTCTGTTCTACGAGAATGCTAAGATTATTGTTTTTTATTTTATTCCTATATTACGATAATTGCGCGTGCCACTGAGCACATACCATTAGTTTGCATATCAAACGAAAGCACTACTATCGCAATCGGTTTCAAAGGTATCACAACCACAACGAAAATCGGTGCCAGTATACCCACCACAGGTACCCACCACAGGTGTGAACGCTGCTTCGAAATTTGGAGTTATACTTCCGGTCTTTCCGGAAGCAAATAATCAACGGAAAATTCATATGGGATCGTTCAGGAAGTATGACAAAAAAGTCACCGTTTGATAAACTTTCAGCAAAAAGCCCACATTTACCGACCAGTTAAAGAATTGTAAACTGCTGTTTTTCATAAGTATTAGATAATACTTATGAAAAATAAGTCCATAATTCATGGAAATTCACGGTCTGATCTTTACCCGGCATTTTACGGGCTGTGGGATTAATTTAAAAAATTCGAGTGTAGAACACGATCAACAACACTGGAAGAATTAAAACACAGTATTAGGGAGAAAATTAGTGCAAATCAACAAGAAGTTACTATTGAGGTACTATTTAATACCTACAACAAGAGTTAACTATTGAGAATTTTAAAATTCTGGCACAACTAGGAATTTTGTAAGTATTAAAATTCCGAGTCATCATAACACAGAATTTTAAAATTCCGAGATAGATGACTCTGTATTATTATAACTCGTTATATCAGAATTTTAATTCAAAATTCTGAGTAGTCAGAATTTTTTAATTCTTAGTTATAACCCGGGACTTTACATATAATCTTTGAGTTATATCTCGAAATTTTTAAATTCTGATGGGATTTTGTAATAAAATTTTACTATTCCGCATTGTAACTCGCGGTTAAAAAAATCCGGGATATAACTCAAACATTTGATGTAAAATTCCGATCTATAACTTTTAAAATGATGACCTCCGAATTTTGAATTAAAATTCCGAGTTATATGAGCTTCGTAGTACGATCATTACTTTAATTAAATATAATGTTACTTTGTTTGTTTATCTACCGGCTACGTATATTTACCGACTAGTTTTTAAAGATATATGTTCAATTTTGACCAAAAATATAAAAATGTAAAAATTATATGAGTACTTTTCATCACTAGACCAGTCAATTTATACATAAAAAAACTTGCAAAAGATCATGTAGTTCTATTTTTTTTAAATGTTGAATCTATGCCGGTAGTTACAGACCCAGTTTTCAGCTTCGAAAGACCTGTGCGAGCTGCGCAATGTCCAAAAAACAGCGAAATTTTTGCACTTGTTTCGATTCTTGCTTAATATCTCCTAAAGTATGCGTCCTACGGAAAAAGTCCCCCCTTTTAAAGTAAATTAAATTTACAATAATTTAAGCTCAAGCCGAGCTCCGTATGTCCAGATCTTTCCGAGATACAACTCCTCAAAAATTGTCAATTTCTTCCAAAAAGTGAACTAAAAGTTGCGTTTTGGCCACGTATCTTGACAGATATTGCGAAAACTTCTCATTCCACGAGGAAAGTCCAGAATATCAATAACTTGTAAATAAATTTACCAAATTATAAATAGTTTTGAGGATAACAAATATCAATAATTATATAGGTACTATACAAACAAAATATAAGAAAATTTTGCGTGTATAAAATACTCGCTAATACTTTGTAATTTCATAATGATTATTTCAAAGGTAAATATTTGGCAATATTGTTTCGTTAAAAAATAAAGTATTTATTTATTTATTTTGATAAGTATATATTATTATCGTGTTTTTGTTATTGGACAAGACGTGGACTTCCTGGTCCTCCTCAATGGTTTGGGCTCACGCAACGAACGTCTACCTCCAGAAAAGTGACAGGCGTGAAGCTGGATGTATCCATTTCTCAAGCTCATCTTATATCCACGGAGCCACACAAAATTCGCAAGGGACTGAAAAACAAAGTTCACCAGCGTCTTCCGGAAAAATTCCCACCTAATCGAACTGTCTGCAATTTTCCTGTAGTCAGATCACACCTTGTACACCTTGATCGTTTACCCCCAACGGATGATGCAACGAGACACCTTAGCACCAGGTTCAGAAGTGGTTGGGGGCTAATAAAACCCCTACAGATTGGGGGTGGAAGACCGACGATGAGGGTCTAATCCCAGTCAATACCACCGTGGATCCCGCTCCTCAGAATCTACGGCGCTTGATGTCTCAACCGCCGCAAAGTCGGATTAATATGCTCAGCACTATGTCAATTTTGATGTGGCAAGTTTTGATGAGTTTTTTCCAGCTGCTTAGGGAATCACTGAGGATGTTTCAAAGCCAAGTCGAATCACAAGAAATTATAATGTAGTAGGTTAGTTTTTGTACCATGTAATGTTAATTATTACTGTAAATGTAAGATTATTACAATTTAATTATATCGCAATTACATATTTATTTAATTAAAAAAATTAAATGATACCATGAACTGTTTGATCGATTTTTCCAAAATAATTTTTATCGAAATTTTAGTTTGATGCCATTTTTGAGGGAACAATTAGCTCTACGGGCCCTCTACCTTAATTTAAAGCTAAATAAATTTGCTACAAATTCACTATCTATGATCCTCGTGGGTGACTACTTTTTCCGATATTGGGCAAGATATGTTATCAACACTGAACTCTAATTTTTTGGAAAAAAAATCAATTTTTTAGGAACTGTATCTCGGAAAATTCTAAACGTAATGGAACTGAGTTTAGGCTTAAATTGTGGATAATTTAATCTACTTTAAAAAGGGTACAAGAACTTTTTCTGTAGAATCCATCCAGGTTTAGGATATATTGATAAGAAACTGAAACAAGTGCACAATTTTCGTTGTTTTTTTGGACATTGCGCAACTCGCACAGTGCCACAGTGGCACAATACCACCGTGGATCCCGCTCCTCAGAATCTACGGCGCTTGATGTCTCAACCGCCGCAAAGTCGGATTAATATGCTCAGCACTATGTCAATTTTGATGTGGCAAGTTTTGATGAGTTTTTTCCATCCGCTTAGGGAATCACTGAGGATGTTTCAAAGCCAAGTCGAATCACAAGAAATTATAATGTAGTAGGTTAGTTTTTGTACCATGTAATGTTAATTATTACTGTAAATGTAAGATTATTACAATTTAATTATATCGCAATTACATATTTATTTAATTAAAAAAATTAAATGATACCATGAACTGTTTGATCGATTTTTCCAAAATAATTTTTATCGAAATTTTAGTTTGATGCCATTTTTGAGGGAACAATTAGCTCTACGGGCCCTCTACCTTAATTTAAAGCTAAATAAATTTGCTACAAATTCACTATCTATGATCCTCGTGGGTGACTACTTTTTCCGATATTGGGCAAGATATGTTATCAACACTGAACTCTAATTTTTTGGAAAAAAAATCAATTTTTTAGGAACTGTATCTCGGAAAATTCTAAACGTAATGGAACTGAGTTTAGGCTTAAATTGTGGATAATTTAATCTACTTTAAAAAGGGTACAAGAACTTTTTCTGTAGAATCCATCCAGGTTTAGGATATATTGATAAGAAACTGAAACAAGTGCACAATTTTCGTTGTTTTTTTGGCCATTGCGCAACTCGCACAGGCCTTTCACAGCTGCAAACTTGCTTTCTTACTACTGGCATATATCCTAACAACATGTTAAGAAATTAGAACTAAGTACATGGCCCTTTGCAAGATAACCGATACACCGGTACGTAATAAATCGTGTGTATGAAGAAAGGTATAGTAAGGACGATAAGATTAAGATAATTAAAAATACTAGTTGACTTTCCTGTAATTCTGATAAAATCTTATCAAAATTACGTCAACAATTGAGGTAAAAGGACCACTCCACTCAAAACATAATATATCAATATTAATAAATTTTGATGTTTACGTCATTAGCAATTTTAAATCTGGTAATGAACTATTTAGAATATAATTAAAAAGAAAACGATTAAATAATTACCAGAATCATCCACTAGAAACTAACATATTTACAAAATCCTTGTAATGCTATCACTTGATTGAAAAACTCAAGTGATATATTTACATCATATCATGTTGATATTTAATTTACTATTGTTTACTAATATTTCGTAGGTATATAAACATTACTGATAATAATATACCTACCACGTCTAATACGGATACTGACATTTAAAATTCAATAATATTGATACATATTGAAGACTTGGATAGAAACTGCTTCGTAAGACGATTTTTAATTAATTGCAAGTAGCGAATTTCAGAAAAGTTCAGAGCAGGTCATAGACTCTGAGATAGTTTATTAATAGGTATATTGTCATCAGTCATTTGTCATCAGTCACACAGAGGAAATATCAAAAATATGCTGCTATAAATTTCATGCACATTTATAATACCTACTCGAATATCAGTTTTAAGTGAACACTTACAATTTGTAGGTACAGAAAATGACGTAGGTATCTATATAATTAATAACAGGTAATGTGAATAGTAGCATGTTTCAATACTGAACGCATACATAGAAGGTTGCTTGCCAACATAAATTATTCAAATATTAACGTACACACCTAGGTAGGCAGGCGTATATTGATTTTCACCCACCCTTATTTATCTGAAACAATTAGTGATAAAAACAGTAGATAATGCTTTTATTACACTTTCATCAGAATATTTTTTATATAATCTCATATGACTATTACCTAATATGACTTGTATATTAGCATAAAACTCGAAAAAGCATAAGATTATAAGTAATTAATAATATAATCAGTTGTTATGCAGAACAACGTCTATTCTCACAGTTACATGGTTTACAGTATTGTTGTACCAATGTCGGCTGGTAGGGAACCAATAGTTCAATCGTTGAAGGTAAAAATAAGCCAATAGGTAATTTGGAATTAAGCTCATTTTACTCTTAACCTCAAAAGTGACATATGAGCATATGACTTGCGTTTTTTGTTTTTAAGGGTTGAAAACTGTACTTTGTGAAAAAAATAGAAAAACTGCAGGTTCAAACATTTGATGGATTCACATCTTATTTAATTATGTAGAATAAAGCTGCTTTCATGTTCTAAAACATGATTTACGATGTATTCCAAATTATCAAACCTTAAAATTGACCCCTATGCCTAAATTAATTAAAAAACGAAAAAAATATAATAAAATAATTTTGAAACTGTAAGAGGACTGTAATAATTACATTTAATTATTACATAAACTGTAATAATTACATTTATTTTGAAACTGTAGGAGGACAATTCTGGCAGTTGTCACCACAGCATGTCCCACACGTTGCGTTACAATCTGAGATATTTTAACACGGGGAGACCCAACGATTCATTCATAAAACGCTAGAAGAGCCTTATTAATCTATTGTTCTAAAAAGTGCAATGAGTGCGAAAGAGAAAATGAAAGACGCGATTCGGCAACACTACTTCTTCTTAGCCAAGCCAAGCCGTCAAAGATGTAGCTAACCTTGAAGATACTTAGCGATGCAAAGTAACATTTCCGGACTTAAATGATCCACCCTTTTACAAACTATACAAGAATGCACCATAATTACACACTTATTGTCCACCTAAACCGCAATAAATACAAAGATTCATAGAACACGCTACAGAAAGCACAAGTACACAAGGGCGTTTCGGCAACCACTCACAGAATGGAAACAGATGTTTTTCCATTCATAAGTCGACCTTGACGTAAAACCCAAGTAAAAAGCGACGTTGCCGTTGTTGAGAATTGTATCTCAAGGCACAGCACATTTTCGATTTTCACCATATATTATTAACGCAATAAGGCAATACAATAGATTAAATAATATTTTTTTAGATTTTTTAAATAATATTTTTGTATAAAAATGAATCAGATTCATTTAAATTGTCAAATTATTTGAAAATCTCTAGGGTATTCAAAGACCAAGTAAATTTAACAGTAAGCCTGGCAAATTTACCGCTCGGAAGAAAAAGACGGACGACTAGGATGGACCGATCTTGGATCGGCCAAAAACGTAAACAATTCTATCTCTTCGTGTTAAAATGTCTCTGATTACAATATAATATTCGGAGTCTTCGGCAACTACAAGAGGCACCGGATCCGTTTTTTACCATAACTACCTTAATTTTGAAGCCACATGTCCATTCAAAAACCATTTTACAAGTAATTTCAAGGATCATGTATCAACGGCTACAAGGCTACGCATTATAATGCAAACTTCCTTCTAACAGTTCTAACAATATATCCTCTATCTTCTCTCAAAAATTTGACTGGCCGCCGTTTTTGCATCGTAACTCACTTAGTTATAATGCGTCTTTTAACAGCGCTCATTTTAAATGTCTTTCCAAGTACTGCAAAAAATGTTCTATAAGTTTTTCCCCAAAATGCATCGATTTTACGTTATTTAACGCTGAATACCAAGTTGTTGCAAAAAAAGTCTTGTTCAACGAGCCATAACTCACTTTATTTTGGACCTCGAAGTTTTCGAGTTATTCGCGAAAAACTGCCATAAACCATTAATTTTTAACACGAAAATCGAAGTTTTCAATCGCGAATAACTCGAAATATATTGATCTATTGAAATTTTGCTTAATTTTTTTTACATTTTCACTTCAAATTTGTCCCTCTACCCATTTCCGGTTATTTCGAGTGACAACATTTCCACTCCCGAGAAGGAATGGCGTGGCGTCCACCCTTAGGGTAAAAGCTCACATCGGCGCTATGTTAATGTTGCTTCTTGAGCCATCCCCTAACTATACTCACCAAAGTTCACGTCAATCGGTCCAGGTTCAAAGAATTCGGAGTGTATATGTACATATACACATAGGAGGTAGGTATATATGGTGTTTTCTGAGTCAATATAGTCCGTATTGTATTTCTATATTTTTCTAATATATAGTTATCTTACCTATAGTTTTGAACATTTAATTGGAGGATGTACCTACATATTTATTTTTTGTCAGTAATTATAATTATATTTCGGTAATATGGCAATATGGTATTGGCAGTGTTTATATTTATTAGAATATATTTGTCTAACATCAAAATTTAGCTTGTGTATAAGAGATCACTGAGTATCTATCATTTTTGGATAGCATTATTAAAAAAATCGTTTTTGAAAAAGTTCAGGTGCAGTAAGATGAGTTTTGCTACGCCACCCCATCCTCATTTGCAGATTTTAAATGGAAGAAACTGCAATTTCTTTGTTATACTATTCGCTGCGAAAGTCGAAAGAAGACCATTTGATCGGAAAAACAAATATCGCACAATTTTCGTCAGATAGCAAAAATTTTGTTACCATCGTGTTCGTCATCAAATTTTAAACAACTCTCAAAATGTTCGACCATCTGCCCTGATGCCGCGTTTTTTGTTAACACGCTATCTTAAAAACCAAATATTCAAACAACGTAAGAATTGGCACAAAAATTGTTTCCGAGTTTCCTACAGAAGAAACTACAGAGTTCAGAAACTTTTCTACTACATTAAGAGGGCCACGGAGAGCAACATACCTAAATTTAATAAAAATCTATTAATAAATGGCCAACGGCCATTGAAAACTATATGCTCACGTGTTTGATACTCTCAAATGATTCAATAGGTATGGAATCAGTGGAAAATTATTTTCCATGTCAAATCAAAGGGTAGTGATTTCATAAGTATTAAAGCGTCAGCTAATATCATCATTAATTTTAACACAATATATTTAGACCAGTAAAAATAGACATGAAATTTCAAAAATTTCACTATAATCACAAAAGTTTTGAAACTTCAGTGAAATGAGATGTACGTATTCACGATACTTATTTTGCAACCCTCAATTCTAAACGGCACATGTGAAAAATCAAGAATTATTGGAATATTTGATTTACTAGCGCAGAAAAATTTAAAAAGTTTTGCAAATTTCAGAAGTCAACTGAAGTAGCAACTGGCACCCCCCATTACATTCGCAACAATATTAGCAGAAGGGAAATAATTGTTCTATAGAAAAAAGTGTTTTTTACCGTCCTATTGCAATTGAAATTATAAAAGTCTTGCAAACTTGATTATATCAATTAAAATATTGTTTTTCGCAATGAGTTCAATTTGCAACCTGTTGCGTCAAGCGGAAAATGTATTTTTTTACAAAAATATATTTTTGTTTTAAATTAGACTTCATAATAATTACAAAAGTTAGATATGGTTGCAAATCAAGATAGTTTCATGTATTATGATGTCATCAATTTACAACCCTGTATGCAAAATGGAAAAGAGTGTAATATAGAGAAAAAGATAATTTGATTCGTACTTACCCAAAAAAATGTTTTCATTCCTATATATTAATGAAAATTGGATAAGTTATGCAAACTTAGAATATCAATAAAAGTATTATTTCTCGGTACCTATAGTTTCAATTAGCAACCTATTGTGTAGAACGGAAAATGTATTTTTTTACAAAAGCAGTTTTTGCAATGATTGAATCAGTTTTCTGGATAATTTTATTGTAAAATGTTTTAAAATTATAATTGCAATGAAGGTGTCTTCATTTACAATTTAATCTTTTATTTGCAACCTCATCTGTAAGACGAAAAGGCGTGTAAAATTTAAAAAAATTAACAAAAATTGGCATAATTGGAAAAGTCAACAAAAAACGATTTTATTATATTCGCTTGACAGAGTATAATGGAATAATTGATTTTTTTTTGGCCAATCAAAAATTGATGAAGATAAAGAGGTTTGGAATTTACTGTGACGTCACCATTTTGTATAAACAATATTTTTTAATAACGGGACAAGTTTGTGTATGAAATGTTGTTAACTAAGAAAGTTTTAAAGTAAAATATTAGAATAATTGTATTTAATTCAAGAAATACATACCTCCAACTATATTTTAGTTCCGATGTAATAGTTATCAAACAAATATTTAGTTTTTAGCAACGACTTCAATGGTAAATATATCGAATAGTTAGTTATCACTATTCGGAATTTAGAATAATTAATGACCAAATGTCGTTTCAACTGCCGTAGAATATAAAAATTAGACTCAAAAATTAGACGAGAAGAGTAAAATTTTGTTTGTTTCCATTTTGTAAAATTTAGATTGTTGAACATTTAATTGAAACAGTAATTGCATCCAAAAATGATGAGTCACGAATTTTTAATTGGTAGCCTTAAATACATTATCATTTTTCGAATAAACAATATGCGAGGAGAGATGAGTAACAATATTTTATTATTAAGTTTTTCTTACAAAACATGCGACTGGAACAATAATTAATTACGTTTTAGTTTTTTTTGCGCCGTTGATCGCTAGTTGAACTTTCTTCGATATCGCTTGACAATTCCGCTGTTTCTTCATTTGTTTCATTCTCGAATACTTCACCTTCTTTGCCTGAATCCAAATCTTCATCGCTGACAAGAAAAGTGTCTAGGGGTTGACCGACACGATTGGTCTGGGAACTCCATTGCGTAACGGTACTTGGTTCGTCATCCTCAGAGTCTGTTTCATCGACGATTAATTCAAAAAATCATTAATAACAAAGTTCCGTAACATTTACATGGTTGCAAACTTAATGAATACTGGGAAACAAGAATAGTAGGTGTATTTTTGGTTTACAACGCTTTTGCAATTTTCTGTGGTAAAACAAAGCATATAAACATTTTTTTTTATTTTAACAATGTTCCGTTATTCCCGACTTCTGCAAAATTTTATAGTTTGTTTTTTGTCATATTCCAACGTATCAGTGCAATTTGAAAACTTATAGTGAATTATTTGTCTATTTCGACTGGTCTAATTAATCAAAATGCAGGATAAATTCTTAATAGAAGGCCATCTAATAACATAATCAGCTAATTACGATGTGTCATTACCTACTTGTTAATAATTGGTTGCTAATAGGGGTGTGCAAATTTTCTAAAATATCGATGTAGACATAACTTGATACATCGAAATCAAAACATCGAAGTCGTAGAAATATCGAATATCAAAAACATCGATTTTCTTAAATAAACGATATTATACGATAAAAGTGCATTTTATCAGTCAAAATAAAATATATTCCAGGAATATACAGGAATTCTACAAAATTAAACTGAATGATAGTCCGTTCACAAACAACATTAAACGCATTAAGGAGCATAACATAACACACCTTTTATTATTAAACACAAATTAATATAAATCAAAATTTACCAATATTTTCAACAGATTTAGGCCTATTTCCACAGATTTTAACCATAATTTTAGAATTTTGAATTTAGAAGTTCTTTTAAATTCATTTAACTTGACCAATTTATCCTTTCTGTTTGTTTATTTGTTTTTTCTAGTCTTTTTGTTTCCAAATTCCACAAAATTCAACTATTTTGTATGCATTGCTAGAAACTTCTAAATTCAATATTTTTCTTCCCAAATTATATGACAAAATCAGTATTTTTATATTCATTTTTCCCTTTTTTCACTCTTTTTGTTACCTTTTCGGGCCTGCATTAAAGGGGGTTTTTCATTTGGCATTTTTACTCAGACAAACTAAAACGTCTCGAAGACTTACACAAAAACACATGAAAATTCAAGTTCCTATTTCAAATTGTTTTGAAGGTCTATTGCAAGATCCAATGACAGATAATACGCCCCTCGGCGTAAGGAGCTGTCTACTTAAGTACTTCGTCTTTAATTTCTCGTTTACCGTCCCAGAGTCACATCGGTACCTTTCAATTGCCACGAAGCTTGCTGCGCGTGGATGTCGGGCTGGTCCCGCGCATAGACGTACTTTCCTGTATTATTTAACTTCTTAAAATCTTATATCTATCATAAAATCTTTTGAATTTGCATAGAATTAACGAGCCAAACGAATCAAATTCTGTATCTCGGGGGGTAACAGATCAAGTATTTTTTGTCAAAATGAATAATCTAGATGGCGGACATTTTTCGGCTTAAATTGGTGTCTCGGGAATTTTAGGGTCGTAGATCACGAATTTTTTGTCTAAATCAATATTCATGATATTCATTTATGGTTGTAATTGACTAAAAATCTGTATTTCAGGAGCTTTGGGATCACTGATCACCAATTATTTGTCTAAATAAATCATATTCAAGATGGCGGTTCCAAGGCGGATGATTTTTTTGGCAGTTGGAAATTTGTCTTGTCTAGCAGTCGGCTGTACTTTTATGTTGCGGCCTCGTCGTTGCGCTGTTTTATCGGAGATGACCGTAATAATTTGTGAAGCTATTTTCTAAAACTTTCCCTCTTTTTAAGAACTGTAGTTATGCGTTCAAACTGATCATTTATTTTATCTACGTTTTCTATAGAATCCATTTTTGCTTTTGGATAGATATTTTTAGTAAAAAAGGAAGGCTGAGGATTTCCAATAGGAATATCGGGATTATAACCTTCCCCGCGTTCTTCATTATGGCCCGAACAGATTTCATTTGGAATACTGGTTACTGCTTTGCTCGGACATTTCACTGAAAACTGACCCGTCCCTTTCAGTTGAAAAATATCAGTGACGAAATCGAGACTGATTTACTTGCACATTTGCTGCAAATCTCGCAATAAATGCGCCTCCAATAAGTCTCTTTGAGTTGATGATTCAAGACTTCAATAATTTATAACAAATTTATTATTGGGAATTAGGGCGTCGTATGTGGCATATCTTATTTTTCAGTATGGTAGAAAATTTTTATGCAATAAAAAAATATGGGAATGTTCCCTATTATGAAATAAACTGTTTTGAATTGAATTGAGTGGATTTCTAAAAAGTAATAGTGTAAAAAATATAACCAGCTCATTTGTTTAAAGCAATCAATCTTACGTTAGAATTTCTGTTTCAGCTCTAGTCGGTTCCTTCGCCATGGGGACAACCTTCTTAATATCTCCGGTATCCGGAGTATTAACGGACTACATAGGCTTAAGACAAACCACCTTCCTGGGAGGTGCAATCGCTTCGCTTGGGATGTTCCTGTCTTCCTTCTTCGTGGACAACATCGTAGCACTCTGCATTACTTACGGCATCATGTACGGGCTGGGTGGCGCCTTGGCTTACACTCCCTCTCTGGCTGTGCTGGGCCATTATTTTAAGAAATACTTAGGCATAGTAAACGGTTTCGTAACAGCGGGAAGTTCGGTCTTCACCATTATGATGCCATACGTAATAGATTCGTTATTGAAAGAGTTTGGTATCGTTTGGACGTTAAGAATACTTGCCCTGATATCTGGCATGATCATGGTGTGTGCATTTCTGTTCAAACCGGTGAAGACAAACATACAAAGTACAAAAGTGTCGCTTGCTGACGCGTTTAACGTAGCACTTTTTAAAAACGCAAAGTATGTCATTTGGACTACAGTGATCGCTCTATCTTTGTTTGGTTATTTTGTTCCTTACGTTTATATGATTGAGTTTGTTGGTAAAAACTTTCCGAAAGAAGTCGATAACAAGTTTCCTATTTTATGCATAGGCATCACTTCTGGTATTGGGCGGATAATATTTGGGTACATAGCTGATTTACCCAAAGTGAATCGGATATACTTGCAGCAGCTTTCATTTTTGAGCATTGGGATCCTCACCATGCTCCTACCTTTAACTATTGGCTACTACAATTGGTTGATTTTCATCGCTCTGTGCATGGGGCTGTTCGACGGCTGCTTCATATCACTGCTTGGGCCCATAGCATTTGATATTTGTGGCAGTGCGGGCGCTACTCAAGCTATAGGCTTTCTACTGGGCGTTTGTTCCATTCCTTTGACCATTGGACCTTACGTAGCGGGACTATTCCTGGATAGAAATTACAGCTATACACTACCTTTAATCTTGGCTGGTATCCCGCCAACTATTGGTTCAGTGGCTATGTTTACAATCAAATGCGTCAACAAAAAACCTCAGTTCAACCTAGACGCATCATCTCAGGTCCACCACGGCAACAACCAAGAAAATCAAAAACTTAACTTCTCAGGTAGGTTGCTTCAAAAATCAGATATTTCCACGTATGCTTTATGTTATGATAAGACCTTGCCTAGCCAACGGCGTTATTCTTATTCCATATTGTGAATCAACATTTATGTGATTTTAGGATAGGTAACTTTATACCGTATATATAGGTAGTATATACACAATAAATAACGTGTAATCATTTCTTATTATGAATTATATACGTACGTATTAGTGTTAAAGAGCCCATTAAAGTGTTTGTACCCCCTAATTAATGAAATATTTGAGTCTCAGTTATATTATTGTCAATATCTCCTGTTTACATCGCATGGTATATTGTATTGCTCTTATAATATCTTGAGTATATATGTTTTAGATACAGATAAAACAGCATACTGATTTGTGAAAATAATACACTTGTTTATATATTTGGTGCTGCATGACACCTGTTATATAATCGTGAATAATATTTGCCGATATAGAAAACCTGTTTCATCTGCCGCGATTTAAAAGCTACTGGATCTATAAACAATCTAAAAAAATATTTAAAGATAGGTGGGTACCCATATAAAAATAGTTAATATTTTCAATATTAAATTAATAAATTTTTTGTAGAAATATTGGTTAATTGGGTATTTTCCCCCAATCGAAACTAGAATGGGCAATTGCATATTCAAAAAGTACCTTTTTCTTCCTTAATACTTGACATAAGAAATAATGTGCAATATTCAGAGATCCGGTTTTAATTGCAGTTTGAATTCATATGACGTAACTAGGCGAAGATACGGAAATAACTAGATATATGGATATATGTATATATAAATAATCATCTCACCAGCAATGACCGACAGCTAACAGTGCGGCGTCGCAGCCGCCAACTTACAGAGAGAATACCCTAAAAATCACTACATTTGCCACACTATCAATTTTCGCTTAGTGACGTCACATGATTTAATTTTTTCACAGTTTGTTTTGAAAACTAAACAAAGAAAGAAAAAATCCGGGTCTCTTCTTTTTCCATTCACTTTTTGTTGGCATTGTTAAAATAAGTGGGAAAATACCCCATTAACTACTGTTGTAGCTCCTACAAACTGTGATTTATTGTTCTTTGATATTATTATACATCTTTATATTATATATTATACATATTACATCTATTATTACACCATATTGGCATCACGGTTTACCCCTCGCATATATATATATATATATATATATATATATATATATATATATATATATATATATATATATATATATATATATATATTGTGCAGTTTTATACTGAGACCTTGTTCCGCCACCGTTAGAATACGTTGGGTTAGCGCTAATTTAAATACCCCATTAACTACTGTTGTAGTTCCTACAAACTGTGATTTATTGTTCTTTGATATTATTATTAGTCACAAGTAATTTAAATATGCCCTAATGTATGATATTACTGAATATTATTGGATCACTGTTAGTGACTTAATATATATAATATAAGACTATTAAGACATATATATATATATATATATATATATATATATATATATATATATATATATATATATATATATATATATATATATATATATATATATATATGTATATATATATATATATATATATATATATATATATATATATATATATATATATATATATATATATATATATATATATATATATATATATATATATATATATATATATATATATATACATATATTGTATTCTGTGGCTCTATTTCATTTATTGTATTCTATATATATATATATATATATATATATATATATATATATATATATATATATATATATATATATATATATATATATATATATATATATATATATGTATGTATATATTGTATTCTGGGACCTTGTTGCGTCACCTAGAATGCGTTGGGTTAGCGCTAATTTATGTGCGTATATTGTTTCAGAAAGGCATTTATTGGTTAGCTAAGTTTTTTATCCAAATAGGACGTGATTTTAAATATACGAGATTTCATATATAGGTATCTTAGATACCCTCTTACGTCTTTTTAAAAGCCAATTTTGTCAATACCTTTTTTGCGTATATTATCTATATATTATTGCATCAATGTAGTGTTGCCAAATGGGTGGACGCGATGAATACTTAAATTTTATTATATATACAGAGTTTGCTTTTATTAGTCAACTACCAAACATTTGGACATTATTCTTTCAAATTGTGGACATATTTCTTTAACATTTGGTCATAATTTCTTATCGGTTTCTCCCATCCTCATGGAAAGCATACGAAAACCAGAACCTTTGGCAATTAATTATATTTCAATTTGAAAAAATCCCTTTAACATACGGGGTTTAAAAGGCAGATCAGTAATGTTGTGCATATGTCGTTCTAGCTATTTTTGGGGCCAATTATATGAGTGATAGTTTTTACCATACGATGACAAATTTTATGGAGCTTATATGAAAATATTTCCACAAAACTAGACAAAAAATGTCCAATATGTGGCTTTCGAAATTTTAAAGTTTGATAAAGATACCATGATATTAAAAATAGTAAAATTTGGCGTATTAACCCTCTATGGTACAGACCTTCTTAAAACCTGTTTTTAAAAGAGATAATTCGGATTTTTCTATCTGTTGGCTATATATTTGGATTAATGATTAATAACAAAAATTTTGAAATGTCTTTTGCAGAAAAACTTTTGTATATTTTAATTCACATTATGCATTTATGTACCTAAATAGAAGAAAAATGCAAAATATCAAATAAATATTTATTTGCAAAAAATTGGAATACAAAATGTTAATTATGGAACATGTAAAAACACATGTAAAAACAGTTTCGGTCGGGTACAAAACACAAATAACAGTCACATTTCATGCACTTCACTTTTGTAATTTTCTGGCATTTGTCACTTTTGTATAGGCCCGTTTTTTCTGCATAACTCGGAAAGTCGTCCATTTTATCAGATCTGCAACTCATATTTGGCCGAACAGAAGAACGAGATTTTTTATATTCAAATGACGTTGCACTCGTTACGTCCCCTTCTCCTATGTTTTCCGTCAAGGTGGTTCTTCTTTGGTACACCACAGTCATTGCAAGAACGTCGATATAGAACCCATGGAATTACGACACACATGTCTATTAGGTGAAAGGACAGTCGCGAGTAGTATTTTTTTGACCGTATCTTCTTGACGTTGACATTACGATGTTTATAGGTTAAGTTAAGATCTACAGTACAACATTGGCCACAGAATGAGTAGTGTGACATATGACAATGTGCCGTGCGCAGCAACACTATTTCCTATTTCTTATGATAACGGTCCGCACTACAAACCACTTCAGCAAGTGGTCCGTCCCGCTCCCATCAGTTAAGGTAATTCTCCTTATCTCTGTTCTACTTGGTTTTAGCAAACATGAAAACATGTTTTTAATGTTACACAGAAGTCAATAATATAAAAATATATGGTCAATTTACAAACGACAAGTTGCTACTTTTTAATAATTCGTTTGTGAGGATCAGGACGGATCTCCCATTACCACGTCATGCATTCACCTATGCTGCACTGATGAGGTCAATTAAGGCCGAAACTAGTCTGCAGTTGGTGGTGCATGGCGTGGTTACTATACTACACAACACATGGGAGCTCCTCGGAAGTTCCCTTCTACAATCAACGATCAACTATTTCAAATCGTATTTCGGGTGCATTGCAGTAAATCGTTGATTTAGGATTTGAATCCTTCAATCAACGAGATGCCATGAAATACATCGCTTGTTGTTATGACATCAAGTGTTCGCCTCATGGCTAAGATAAAGGACCAAACTTTCCTAGTATTCTATTATTAGTTTGAAATCTCGTATCAAAACAAATTAAAATGTATTAGGTAGAATTAAAAACAATATAAACACTATTGTTGTACTTGCATATACATGCATACATACATATTACACACACACATATTACACACACACACAATATATATATATATATATATATATATATATATATATATATATATATATATATATATATATATATATATATATATATATATATATATATATATTGCGAGAAGAAATCTTGGGTTTATAGCAATTCATTACATAGAGAAATAAGCAAATAGATGAATAATAAGGAAGACACACTTACCAGTTGTACATCTGGACATATATATGGAAACAAACCAGTTAGAAGTTGTACATGTTCATTCACCTTCATTGAGGATCTTCAGAGTGATGTACGATTTGTTTTATTGATCATTTATACTTGAATTTAAAATATTAGTACTTCATCACTTTCAGTGACATTTTGTGACATTAATTTCGACGGAACTGAAATTCACAGAAAATACAAACTTATTCTACTATTTATATTTGTTCTATTTGAACATATTATATAGTTGTTAAAATAGATTGTATGCCTTAGGCATACAGTTATCCAGAAGATGTTAAACTATAAAATGCATAAAATCTTGTAGAATATATTAAAACAACTTCTTTTCCTATATGCCAGAAAATATTAAATTACAGATGCAATAGAATTCTTTTTAGGTCTCTAATAGAATTTTGATTAAATTAGCGACTTAGGTATAAAAAAATATTTTTTAAATGTCCAGATTATCTTGCCACCCATACTAAAATAATTACTATTCTAACAGTGCTAGTACTATGCTAACAGTGCTAATAACTATACTAACAGTGCTAGTAGGCACTGTTTTTGTAGGTTGGCTACGCACAAAAATGTAACTGCTGTCAAGTTAAAATTTGAATTTTAAGTCATCGAATGGAATATTCTTTATTAATTGTCGTTCATTAATCATGACATACTTTTTCATTAATCATGGCAACAAATATACTATATGATCATATAGATATATTATTTAAGATGTCTTAGGTCATTGTTAAACATTCATAATCAAAATCAAGTTACAAGCTTCATTAGGTATATATATACTACTAGGTATTTCTTTATATATATTTCTTTTTTCTAAAATCCATATTATAACTTACTTGCATAAGCTTCTATAATATAATATATATATATATATATATATATATATATATATATATATATATATATATATATATATATATATATATATATATATATATATATATATGTATTGAATTCGCTTCTGAGAAGGAGCAACATAAGGCTTCATAAGCTCTTGTGCTAAAAAACGCCTGAGTAAGATACTATTATATAAAAGTAAAGAGAGGTAAATAATATATTTCTTATAATTTTCTCAATAAAAATCTTATAAAATAAACAATATAACTTGAAATTTCAAATTTGTTGCCGTCCATAAAAAGTACAAGTACAAAAGTTTCAGAAGACAATGATTCCAGTATACTCAGAGGACAATGATTCCAGTAAATACGTTTAATGATAATGTATAAGTTAACATATAATTAGAATATCTTTCTATTTTTTTATTCTAATCGCCACATTTTCAAATAACCATAATATTGTTTTTGTATTATCATATTATTATGTTATTATATATAGCAAATCCCCTTGTCAACTGTTATCATGTTTGTTTGACTTAATTTACTGACATAAGATCAATTTTAAATTGACTGGTATCATGTAAATGGTCTGTATTTTATTTATTATGTCACATTGTGTTTTAAACACTATATAAATAAAACATGTAAATATATAGGGTGTCCCATTTATTCTGAAAAAAATCAGGAAATTGTAGATCCAATAAAATTAAAGGGATTTTGCTACATGAACTTATTTCTAAATCTGAACCCTTTCCGAAATACAGGGTGTCGAAGTTGAATTTTTCTTTTCATTTTTTGTTATTATCTCTTAGCGTTATAAGCGTTATAAAAATTTTTCTCAGATTTTGTGTGATGAATGCCACGGTGCACTAGTAACTAGTACTAATATACAAAATCTCAGCTGGACAGAAAGAGCCAGTGGCGTGCATTCCGCACTTGTCGATACCTTTTATAAAAAGTATGTGTTACGCTATTGACTGATCTTCAAAATAATAAGTAATTTTAATTGTCCGTGTATTTTTCTGCCAAAAATCATTCTTACGTTTTTCATAATAGGCACCGTTACGGAGTAAACCGAGTTTTATAAAATCATACCTGATCTTAATTTTAGCAGAACTGTTGTAATCAACAACTGAAACGCTGTTTTTTTTAAATTTAGCTTCAGTATTCCTTATCTAAAAAGTGTTAAAGTACATTTCTGGCTAATTGAATATTATCTGCGATGTTGTTGATTCCTGACAATGATATTTTTTTTAAATTGAAAAACATTAAATCATTTCCGTCATCATTTCAAAATGAATTTAGTGTGAATGTTTGGTTGGGTTTTATTAATAGTAATAAAGAACTGGTTGGTCCAGTATTTTTGCCTCAACGTTTGAATTCCGATGGATTTTTAAATTTTCTAGAACATGACCTTCCCGTGGTTCTGGAAAATTTGGCATTACAGCTTCGTGAGATTGTTAATGATTTACTTAATGAGTATCATCCTAACAAATGGATTCATGGCGGAGGCCCTGTTCCTGGGCCAGCTCATTCGCCTGATATTACTCCTTTGAACATTTAGGACCTATTAAAAGACAAGGCATATGAAAATATGATCACATCACGTGAACAGCTGCAACAACGAATTAGAGCCGCCTGTCATGATTTAAATCAAAATAGGTTCGTCACGCAAATAATTAAACTGACAATTAAAAAAAGATGTGAGCCTTGTATTCCGGCCAATGGTCTGCATTTTCAACAATATTTAAATATTCGTTGATACATTAATTAGTTTATTAAATGTGAATGTGCATTAATTTTATAATTATTGTTATTAAATCGCTAAAATAGTTTTAGATGTTCTCAAACTTAAAACTTAAAAAAACGATCATTGTCAGGAATCACAGATAGTATTCAATTAGCCAGGAGTGCGCTTCAACATTTCTTAGATAAGGAATAGTGATTGAGTTGAGCGTTTCAGTTGTTGATTACGACAGTTCTGCTAAAATTAAGATCAGGGATTATTTTATAAAATGTCAGTAACGGTGCCTATTATGAAAAAAACGTAAGAATGTTTTTTGGCAGAACAATGCACGGACAATTAAAATTACTTATTGTTTTGAAGATCAGTCAGTGGCCTAACACTAACTTTTTATAAAAGGTATCGGCAACTGCGGAATTCACGCCACTGGCTCATTCTGTCGATCTGAGATTTTGTGTATTACTGCACCGTGGCATTCACTACACAAAACTTGAGAAGGTTTGTAACTCACATATGAACAAAAATTTTTATTTAAAAATCAACTTCAGCACCCTGTATTTCGGAAAGGGTTCAGATTTCGAAATAAGTTTATATAGCAAAATCCCTTTAATTTTATCGGGTCTGCCTTTTCCTGAATTTCCTCAGAATAAAAATGGGACATCCTGTATATTGGAATATAGAAAATTATGTTACCCTAATGCATTCTTTTCTACATTCATGGTCAAGATCTCGGAATAATAATTCCATATTGATATAATCGACTAGTTTAGCACATAACTGAACGGTACCTAATTGTTATTCATAACGTAATACTGCAGTTAAGTGTTAGTATATAACTTATTAATAATATTAACATATAAGAGTACTGGATCGAGAAAGGTATATACAGGGTGTTCCTTAATGACGTGCTAGTATTTCAGGGTATGATTCCTTTGCTCATATATTGAGGAAAAGTATATCTCGTTATTTCTCTTTTTTAAATAAAGTAGTATTATAGTAAACGTAGTAATCCCATTTAAAAATAAAAAATTGGGGGCACTAATGTAGGGAATACCTACATTAATAAGAAAATAATCAGGTAGAAAATGTAAATATATTGTGGGAATTGTGGTTCCCACAATTGAGAAAATACGTTGTTATTTTTTGCACTGTCGATCGCGTTACGTTACATCATGTTATATAAATAACCTTTTAATAAACATCGAAATGGATCAGTCTTTAAATCCTATTAGCTTAGCAATAATTAATTAGTAAGTCAATAATAAACTTAATTCGTCTAATAATACACCGACCGGCAAAAAATTATAATTAATATAAATTGTCAACAATTGCCAGATGTTGAATAATTATTAGCTGGTTCTCAGTTAATGCGGAACTGATTGTTTTCAAATAATTGTACGAGTATGTAACAAATTCATTGTTCCATTTAATAGTAGTTTAGAAATATAATTTCATATCGTTGTCACAATAAACGTAACACCTTTCCCCCTTTGTTTTCGTTTTGTAAAGGGCGCCATATAATTTAAATGATTTACATATAATTTAATGATTATAAATTTGAATTATTATACAGGGTGACAAAAAAAGTGCCTTATTACTCTAACTTTAAAATAATATATTTAACTGCCAATCTGTTATATCCTATAATTTATATCTATTTTGTTATCAAGCTACATGTTCCTTACATTTTCTTTTTGTATTTTTTGTTACAATAACTTTATTTTTGTAAAATATACAAGGGTTTTAAAGAAACGTTACATTTTTATATGTTTTCTATGCTAGTGAGTTTAGAATTTTAACAAACGAAACCGACCTGAAAAAAAATTTAAAAAAACTAATCAACTTAGTACATGTTTCCCCCAAGTGCACGAATAACTGCTGCATTTCGTCTTGACATGCCCTCAAATAGGTTTTGTATGTAAGTCTGCTTGATTTACTGCCATTCTTCTATTATTAGAACTTCAATATACTGTTGTAAATTTATGACAGACGAGGTCGTACTTTCCTCCTAAGAGCATCCTAAATATGTTCCATTAGGTTTGTGTCTGGGCTTCGAGGAATATAATTAATTGCTGGGATATCAACCTCGGCTAAATACCTACTCATTAACCATACTTGCAACATGCACTCTGGCATTATCATGCATCATCATAAAATCGTCCTCGATGAACGGGACAAAAGGAACCACATATGACTTTTTTATAAACCTATCGGCTGTTGCGGCTCCCCTATCACTATGGCCAAGTCCGTCCGAGCTTCAAAACACGCCACCCCACACCATTACCGAACCCCCTCCGTAACTTACTCTAGACGAAAAATGTTTTTTATAAGAAACGCCTGAGAGAAAACGTTGACTTGTCGGTGAATAGGATATTTCTTCATTCTTCATTATCTACCCTCTTGATTCGTTGCAGATTTTGCACTATCAAAAGGCTGTGCCTTCTCAGTTTCCGATCGTTTAGTTGAACTTGCCTCGCCTCCTCTAATTCGTTTTTCATTTGCTGAGTAGTAAATCTTCTGTCCCTCAAAACATTGGCGTTATTAACGATTATCTTAATTAAATTACCCTTACAGCACCATTTGTTATGAATAACTATTATATCTTGAAATAGAACTGTTATGTACCTATATAAACGCTTGTAGAATAAATAAATACCATGTAAACCTAGAAATAACGTTTGGTAGGTTGCCTGGACGATTTGCTAAACAAGGTCCACTGAAATAACAATTCTTTAAAGTCCAAAGATATATGCTGCTAAATTAACAACTGATTCATTCCAAGAAACTTTTACGACTACACCTACACGATATTTATATTATTTCCGTCACAGGTTTATTCTCGTTGTAACTGTAGTAGTACTACTTTAATTTCATTCACGTAAATACTACCAAGTCAATCGTTTTATGGCACCGTTAAATTAACTAAATCGGAAGGATCCAAACGTAAGTTTTAACATAGTTTATGCACTGAACTTTTGCAAGGCTTTCAATATTTAAACTTCAAATGAAACAGATTTTTAGAGAAGAATTTTAATTTGTATAGAAACTTTTGTAGTAGACTCAAGTTATTGTTACATCTAAAATACCACTAAAAAATGAAAATTGAAAATATTTATGTAGGAATGGAAATGGATTCGTGCAATATATATACATATACATATACATATACATATATATATATATATATATATACATATATATATATATATATATATATATATATATACATATATATATATATATATATATATATATATATATATATATATATATATATATATATATATATATATATATATATATATATATTCTGGAGGATTTTATACCAGAGTGAGTATTCTTATCTCAGAGGAGGTTCAATTAGGCTATATGATTATTGATTAACTTATTAGTTGGAATTTAATTATTTGTTTTAACGATATTAATCTCAAGGATAAAATTTATGTGATGCTTGATGTGATATATATATATATATATATATATATATATATATATATATATATATATATATATATATATATATATATATATATATATATATATATATATATATATATATATATATTACATATGATGATGTTTATTTTATAATTATTGGAGAAATTTATAACCTTTAATATCTATCCCTACGAAATTCTACTATAACTTAATTAATACTACTAACATGGGACTGAGTCCTCTATAAACAATAAGCCTTAACTAAATTTGCTTAACTTAACTTAACCAAATGATTGTTTTTATTACTTTATTACCTTTGTAAACAGAGATAACCCCCTTATGACACTTGTCACTTTTTTATTTACCGCACATTTCACTACACTGGCGTGGTGTCATCTAGCGGCGATCCGTTGCACTGATGTAGGAATGCTGGCGGGATACTGCTGACTTTGTTTGGTGTGGTTTGTTATATATAATGTAATTTTCACTCACTCGAAACTATTTCTTGACTTCATATACTTGTTTGCACTTTTAGGATGTTTGTAACTTGTCCTTATCCTCGTTGCACTATATATACCTTTTTTTGGCTGGGAAGCTACCGAGATTCGTTACATTTATCTTACAAACTCGAAGAAAATACTTATTTTATTAGTTTCACTACTCCGAAAGCATATGTATATTCAGCTTGAATTTATAGCAATCAATTTAAATTAAACTTACCTTTCGTTACAAAATTGCAATGCACAGCTACTACCTAGAATGACATAACTCGACTTCACTTTTCCTGTTATTTGTTGCTAAGGAAGTTCTTCCTTTTAAAACAAAACAATTTCTTAGTTACCTGCTTTTTTGGTAATGTTATTTATTCTACTATGGCCAATCATGTTTATTTTTAAATTTTACTTTTTATAATTGCAGCCATTAAACCATCACATATTATAATTTTACATTCTGAACACATGTTTTCAGTTAATTTCAATTTCTGACGTCTAATATTACTCGCTCTCGCGTGTTCGTTAACAATTTGACCCTGGCTCGTAGCTATAGCCTCGAACCCTCGTATTTACTCTTATGCTTTAATATGTTATATGCTCAATTTAGAAATAGTTTATTAATTATTAATGTTCTGTAATTCTTAATATGACTTGACTATTATATTTTCACTATAAACAGATTTTTCTGGCGATTATTAATTTTCTTACAACGATATTATGGCTTGACCAATGAGACGTATTGCTATGCGACGTTTAGCTATACTCTGCCTTGATTGTAGTAGACACTTGTTTGCTTGCGCATATCTATACTCTGTTCGTTTGTATGGTATATGTATAATTTAGTTTTATATAATTTGTTATATTTTCCATATTTAACTACCGATTTAGGTGTTACATTTTCGTGTATCGTTTATCGTTTTCGTATATATATAAATATATATATATACAGGGTGAGTCAGTTTTTTGTAGACAAACTTTAACAGGGGATAGAACGCACGTTTTTAAAAAGAAAAGTGCCTATTACACATATCTTAACTTAATATTTTACACATATCTTAACCTGCATAGGATCAACATGTTGTATTGTTCCTGTCGAAAATACTATAGTGGATGTTACTTTTTTCGGGTACTTCGACTATTCTGAAACATGAAAAAATCTAAGCGTTCGTTTATAAGTCATAAAGAAAATTCGAGAAAAAAAAATTATAATAACGACATTACACTGTCAGAGAAACAACGGCCAATACCTCGAAAACTGTCATAGTTAGAGCAAAATTACAAGAGATCAAAATTGTTACTAAGGGGCCGTTATTTTAGAAATATGTATCAGATAATGTCAGTGGCGTACGAAAAAAAAGTTCCATTATGTAGAATATCCGAAGTACCCGAAAAAAGTAACATCCACTATAGTATTTTCGACAGGAACAATACAAAATGTTGATCCTATGCAGGTTAAGATATGTGTAAAATATTTAGTGAATATATCATTCCGTTCAGAAAATATTACACATTAATGTAAAAAAAAAATGAAACTTTAACACCTTGTATCTTCCTTAGGAAGCTAGATCGGCCATATATTTATAGGCACTTTTCTTTTTAAAAACGTGCGTTCTATCCCCTGTTAAAGTTTGTCTACAAAAAACTGACTCACCCTGTATATATATATATATATATATATATATATATATATATATATATATATATATATATATATATATATATATATATATATATATACATATATATATATATATATATATATATATATATATATATATATATATATATATATATATATATATATATATATATATATATATATATATATATATATATATATATATATATATATATATATATATATATATATATATATATATATATATATATATATATATATATATATATATATATATATATATATATATATATATATATATATATATATATATATATATATATATATACGCCACTGGGGTCGAAATTTACGGCAGCTTAAATTTGACCCTAAATTTCGTTGGTCCACTTCAAATGGAATACAGTGTAACTTCAAAACTAAAAAAGATACGCAAACAAGTATAAAAATGTAGTATTTTCTTAAAAAAATTTTGGATTTTTTTCTATTTCTGCAGGAAAAAATTAACGGAGATATTGTTAGTCATAACAGAAAAGTATTATATTACAAAAACTGATTTATTTTATCTAAGGGTCCGAGTGAAGTGTTCTTAGTCGTAAAGTCTATAAGTTGTTTATAATAAATAACTCACTTTAATCCTAGACGTAATAACTCACTTTAATCTTAGGGCATTAGGGACTATTGCTAGTGCATAATGTGAGAAATATATTCTAGCTTAAAACAGTTGTGTAGATGTTCATATAGGATACAGACGCACTTATATAGTAGAGACCAAAGCTATTTAATAAAATAGTCTTCATTCAAGTACAGTGTTTTTCATTTCCATAGCCTAATTTCCAATAGGTTATGGGCCCAGATTACGCGTTATGATATTCTGTGTTCTGTGAAAAGTACTAAGAACAATACGTGCTTAATTGTATATTTTAATTAGTGTAGTGTCTATAATAACAACTAAGTACTTTATTATATAATCTCGTGTAGTAATTAAAATAGTGATAATACAAAGACTATGGAAAATTTAAAATTAAAAAGAAACATTCAAGCCTTTAATGGTGAAAAGTACAGTGTCTGGAAATTTAGATAACTATTTAATAAAATAGTCTTCATTCAAGTACAGTGTTTTTCATTTCCATAGCCTAATTTCCAATAGATATAACTGTTAGAGTGCGCGGAACAACGTGCCCGAGCCCTTCAACCCTTTACCTTTTGAATTTGAAGGGTTTGGGCATATTGAAATGTATATGATTTTATAGCCTGTATAAATTACCTCTAAAATGGTTGTTGAATGGACGTTGTAGCTTCAAAATTGAGGGAGTTATGGTAGAAAAACCAATATCATTTTGTCGGAGATAACAATTTTTCTTTTAATTAATTTTTAAAATTAATTTAAATTAATTAATAAAATTAATTTTAATTAATTTTGGAGTTTCATAGTTGATCATATGTGCGTGTATCGTGTATAAACGAAAATATTGTAAACCATCGACATTTATGTAGGTATAGGTACATAAATGTCAATTTTTTGCAATATTTTCGTTTATTTTTTTTTATTAATTTTTATGTGTATAAAATTTTTAGGGATTTTTGAAGGGCTTTTAAGGGTTGAAAATTTGGAATACATAGTAAAGCATGTTCAAGAACATGAAAGGAGCTTTATTCTACCTAATTAAATCCATAAAATGCTTAAACCTGAGTTTTTAATTTTTTTTTCAAAAAGGAATAGTTATAACCCCTCAAATGCAAAAAACACATGGGCATATGTCACTTTTGAAGTTATAAGGATAAAATGAGCTTAATTCCAAATTTTCGCGAAAATCGATAGAAGTTAAAAGAATTTGGGGATAATAGCTTTTTCCTACTTCCGGGACTGGAGTAATAACTTCGCTCCCTTATGACAGGGACTGAAGTGTCACTTTTTGTCCCTCCGGGATCATATATTGACAAAAATCCCGGAAGGGTTAAATTACAAGCAAAACAATGTAACAGGAGTTTTATTGATTTAATATTTACCCAAATTAATGTTGTTACAGTTCGTCATTGACCAGTCTTTTCTGGGTGATTTCAGCAGATATTGACATACTTTGGCTACCCTAGACACCTTCTTCACTTATAATCGAGCTAATGACAATGTCTCCAAATTAATCTTGTCATAACGCAACATTTCTATGGTTACGAAATTGTCAATCAATGACCCATTATTTGCTTTATCCCTAATAATTATCTGTGTTTCTATAAAGGTTTCTATGTGCTTATACCTTGCGACCTTGCGACTGAAGTACTTTTGATCCCTCAGGTAAATTATGGCCCTCTCTACGGTCGGGCTATAAACTTTACCCCGGAAGTAAAAGTACTACTAACTTCAGTACCACGGTATATATAATATAGGTACTAATTTTTATCTTCAATTACTGCACTGCAAGGGTTGATGATGAGATGAGGAAAGAAACAAAAAAAAAAGAACAAATTCAGCGCCCTCTATTTCCGAAATAAAGCGATTTTGGACATAAATACAATATTTATACAATAAATACAATAATATTTTAACCTGTCCTATAGATTCCTATATTTATCAAGATTAAATCTGAATCACCATGTATAGTTTAGAGCTATTTATTCCCTTATTATTGCCTGCTGCCTTATTATAATATGGCGTTTCTAAATAAATAGGTAAAAAATAAATAAGATATAGTTAATATGCAGAGGATTTACAGAAATAAATTCATTGCGTCACTACACAAGTAGTAATAGATGTTATGCATTTTAAATTAAGTTCAATTCGGCAAGTGTAGGTAGTTTTATATGTTAGCCGTATCATAGACACGCACAATAAGGCTTCCGCCTATGGCCATACAACCCACATAAAATTTTAGACGGGCAGATATACGCAAGTTAAGGTACTTTAACGAATGTCGCATGAAATAGAACCATTAATCTATTAATAAGTCGGACTATTGTAGTATTCAATTGAGGTAATTATAGAATAATTGGTTTGGAGAAGTTACGGCGACTAGGCTAGACGTTGATATCGTCGGGCGTACTATTACTATTTACTATGTTGGCACGGCCGTCTTTATTTCCAGGTTCAATTGTCTAGTTAATAATAACGGCACGCTGTTCAATTAATGCAAATTAAACTGATGACTACCTTAAATGCGACGACGCAAATCGCTTTCAATAAAGGATTTAACTCAATTTATATAACAATATGGAACACTTTATAAGAGCTACTGAAAAATTGTCGATAATGTACAGATACATTAGCGCGGTGTCGCACACTCCGATATTATCGGTGTCGGTGTCAATACATAGTCTCAAGTAGAACTGCTTCACATAGTGGCCGATGCTATAGAAATGTCGGTGGTAGTCACCGACTTATTTTATGACTTATTTCATGTTCTTGAACATGCTTTACTATGTATTCCAAATTTTCAACCCTTAAAAACCACCTATTACTTATAAAAATTAATAAAAGAAAATTAACGAAAATATTGTAAAAAATTGTCATTTATGTATATACATACCTACATAAATGTCAATGATTTACAATATTTTCGTTTATATACGATACACGCACATAATATGATCATTATTTAACCAGTGGCGTAGAAGTATCATTTAGAAGAAATGAAGAAGTAGGTCTATCGTTCTAGCAAAATAATATATGTTGTGTACGTCTCGAGTTTGTTTATTTTAAGAGATACAGCGGATTTAGAAGAATTGATTTTTTCATACATTTCAAATGCAAACACAGGCTGTACTAATAGAACGAGAATGATGGGTGCCTAATTCTTTTGTACCTTAATTCATGGGCTTCATTTCCGTTTTTTGATTTGTTTTTTTAGACCCAGTATTTTAAGAGATACGGAGATTTTCGTAAGCCACTGTTTTTGAAGTAAAAAGATCTCTTAAAATTTTCTTGAAATAATGTATTAAATTTAATAACTGCATGTGTCATATTAGGTTATACATTTTTAAGGATGTGGAACACCGTAACAAAAATTAATTCTATAAAAATAAAAAACATAAACCAAAACAGATATATAAACAGGAAACGAGAATGAAATAACAATAACTACTACTATTTAGACCCTTGTGGCAACTGAAAAGTTTTTCATTATCAAATATACACGAACCATTAAATAATCTCCTAATATACTGGAGGTAATGTTTAACATACGTATCTCCATTTAACCAATAAATAGATGTGTCGTTATCACCT